>VWZO01004822.1:341689-465430 GCA_013396975.1 Bucco capensis
CACCGACCGGGGAACCGCCGGGGCCCACCACGGCCTCTACCGGTGATTCCCCCACCGGTAGGGCCCCGGGGCTGGGCCGCGGCGGCGACGCCTGACTGACAAAAGGCCGGCGGCGTTCGGGCCTTCTATCCCCACCCCACACTCGTCGCGGAAGGGGAACCGTGAGGGACCATTAAACCACCGCCCCGCTCCCCGCCCGCTCCCGCCGGGCCGCACCTTCTTGTAGTGCTTCCCCAACCAGACGCGGACCGAGTCGAGCTGGGACACCGTCTCGGGGCTCTCCCAGAACTTTCCCGTCGGGCCTCCGTCCTTCCGCCTCGCCACCGACAGCGTGGCTAAAGCGGGACCACCGCTCACCGCCACANAGTGCCCTTCGTGCTGGCGAGGCAATGCTCCCAGAGGGTGCCTGGCCCACAAAAGGGCCACCACTGGAGGAGCAGAGCCAGCAGCAGCAGTATGGCCTCTCTGCCTGCCACCACTGCTGGCTTTGGGTCTGTGCCAACGCCCTGGTGGTGCTCACGGGGTTCTACTGGCTGCCCAGAAGAAGGAGAGCTGGCTCTGACAGTGGTAACCAGCAGGGAAGCTCCCAAACTGCTACTGAGGAGAGGGATGAGAAGCCAGAGCCTTGTGACTCTGGGTCAATACAAGCCTGGAACAGGTGAGCACCCTCACTGCGTACACCAAGCCCTTCCCATGAACAATTTTCTGACAGGGCTGCATCCAGCTTATGGGAGCAGGCAGCACCTGCAACCAGCTGGGCACTCACCAGGACAATATAATGGGCCACCTGCTGCTCGTGGCCCTCAGACCACCCTTTAGAGACTTCTGCAACCAGAGCTTGGCGTTTCAGAGATATGGAGATGTGGGGCTGAGGGACATGGTTTAGTGGTGACTGATTCTCTGATCCCAGGCACTGTCAGGGAGCTGCCTATGAGACCCTCCTGGACCCCCCTGGAGTGCCTGATGGAAAACATGCTGAGCATCCCAGCAAGAATAGTCCTGTTCATTAACAACAGAAACAAGGATGCCAGAATTTTGCCAGGCAGATACCGATCTGCTCCCATTTCAAATAAATGTCCACAAGAGCTTTTTGGGTTGCTTCTTTCTGTGAAGAAACAGAGAGAACTGCAAGACTTATTTATTGTAAATAACTTGGCTGAGGCTAGTATTTCTGTGTCCTGCCAAGGGGTCAGGACTCCTGTAGCTTGCAAGATGCTGGACTCAAGTCACTGAGACATGACAATAAGAGAGATATCAAATGATCTTCCACTGGCAGGAAGCAGAGCTGCTTTCTGCACTGTACCTTAACTGGTTGTTCTTGGATACTGGCTAAAAGCCCACATTTAGTTTTGTAACTTCATCTCCAACTCCATTTTGCTTAATTTCTGGGAGGCAAGGAGGAGTGTAGGGTGTAGCTTTGGGAATGCACTGTTAGTTGGATCTGTCTTCTTTCTCAAATGGGACATCTCGGAGCTGTGAGCCCATGGTTCAGCAGTTTCTGCAATCTGTCCTCTCCTTGTAAGGTTTCAAAGTGCAAGTGGAGAGAGTTGCCTGAAAACAGGAGAACCAAAACTATATTCCTTGGCACTTGTTTGTGTCATTATTAAAGAGCAGAGGTGAGCTTAGACTTGTTTATTTCACTATGCCCAGTGCAGTGTTCCTAAGCCTGGCTACTGCCTGTGGCAGAACTCCAGGTTTTCACAGAATCATTAAGGTTGGAAGAGACCTCAAAGCTCATCAAGTCCAACCATCTCCCTATCACTACCATGCCACTAAACCATGCCCCTAAGTACCAAATCTATCCATTTTTGAACACAGCACAGGCAATGGCATCTCCCAAGGACCAGGGCTAAAGCTCAATCTTCAGTCCCAAGTGGGTTTTCAGCTTCTGAGCCCATCGGTGCTGGCAGCCACTGCTCAGGAAGCTCTTCTCCCTGCTGCTGAGCCCCGCAGAAAAGCACCCCGACCCCAGCCCGTACTCCCCGCCGGCAAACCCAGCCCCGGACCGGTACAGATCCGACCCCCACCCTCTGCAGAGCCGGCAGGGCCAGGCGTTGTGCCCCGGGGCCTGTAGCGGCACTGTGTCGGTCTCCGGCCAGGGAGGACGAACCTTACCTGCGGCGGCCCGGCCGTGCGCCCCCCCGGACACCCGTGTATCCCCGGGAAACCGGGCGGGAGCGAGCCCCCGCCGGAGACAGGGCCCAGCTCCTCCCCTCAGGGCCGGGAACGGCGCTGAGGCAAAGGAGAAGGCACTAACCGGCAGCAGCCGGTGCCTTCCGAGAGGCCGGGGCGGCAGGCCCCCGCAGGTTTCCCCGCCCATTGTCGCCAGCCGTTGCCGTGGGGACAGGCCCCGCCCCGCGCGTTCTCTGGCCGGGGTCGGCGGGGAGCGAGCGGGAAGTTTCACTTCCGGCGCAGGGGCGGAAGGGTCCGATACGGTTGTGGGCTCTGCTCCGGAAGCGGGTCGCGAGGGTTCTCGGGAGGTGTAGTCCGAGCGGCCGCGGACCGGCGCCGGAGAGTTGGTTGTGAGGAGGTCGGTGTCGGGGAGCGATGTCGCTCCGCCCGGGGAGGCTTGGGCTGCTCCGTGCGTGGTGGGGCAGCGCCTCGGAACCCGCGGGCGAGGCCCAAGAGGGCTGCGGCCTGAGGGAGGGGGAGGATGGCTCCGAGCAGGATTCGGGCGAGTGGCGGCGGCGGCGGTGGGAGGACCGGCGGGGCTGAGGCGATGGACTGCCGAGCCGGAGCGGCCTGGAGCCCCGGGGCTGGCGGCGAAGCCTGGGCGGGGAATGGGAGCCTCGACCTGAGGGGAACCCTGGCCCGCGGGAAGGGACCGGGCGGGAGCCCTGGGCCTGTGCGGCCGGGCGGGGCGGGGCCGGGCGGCTGGGGATGCTCCGCGGATGGGGCAGCGGCCGGGTGCGGGGCGGGGGCGCGGGCTGCTACCAGCACCGCCGCGGGGAAGCGAGGAGTGCAGGCGGTGGGGACACGGACCCGGCGGGCCGAGCTCCCGGGTGCTTCTCCCCTCGGCTCTTGGGCGAGCGGCCAGCGGGGAAAGAGCAGTGGTTGAAGGGGGAACCTGAGCCCCGCTTTGGGAAACGGCACCGGGCGACCCGAAGACGGCCTGGGGAAGCTGAGCTCTCTCTTGGTTTTGCATTGTGTGCCGTGGGGAAGCTTTCACTCCTGTTAAAGACCTGTTCTGTGGCATGGCTCACAGACCTTTGCTTAGTTTTGGCTCTCCCTTACCCTTCAGTAACTTATTCTGCTATTGCTAGCGGCACCATTTTTTTCTCCCATGGTCACTGGAATTGTCACTCTGGGTTGTCTGTTTAGCCCACAACGTTTGGTCTCATGAGCATTGGGTCCCCAAGAGCATCCAATGCCTGATCCTGCCTCTAGCACTTTATTGTCCCCTCTTCCAGCTTGTCACAGTTCAGCAGTGGGAATCCTGCAGAATAAGGATTGGTGAAGGAAGGTTACTTGCCCGGATCCACCCCTTCTTCAGGCCAAAAAGCTGAGAGTCAAACTTTCACTTTGCATGGACCCAGGTGTAGGTAATCCTTGAGGGTAAATGATGGGGAAGACAACACAATTTCTCCTTTGTTCTCACAACAAAGCACTTGGGGCTGTACCTCCTTATACACTACTGGAATGTCACAATAGGCAATAACCAGAAGGTCTGTGATATTTGCTTGAGGTACTTTCTTCTTGGGGATATGCTTTCTCATCACACGTGCATGTACCTACTTTCTGGTGGATCAAAGAAACCACACACAGACCCAATTCCTAGTCCTTTGAGGTTTTATCTAAGATTCTTCAGTGCCACTTTCACTGTTTTCACTCTGCCTTTGCCGCAAGGGCATTAGATCTGTTGCTAACAAACTGGTGTCTTTTTTTCCATCTGTGATGCTAGTACTTTTCCAAGTGTGAGGCCTGAGGCACTCTGCAATCTGAAGGTATCATTGCACAAGGTTGATTCTCATTCCATATGTACCATTGTCTTATCCATAAGAGTCCTATGGCATCATGCTCCACATGTCTCTCCTGTCAGCAGAGCCTGACAAAGACTTGCAAGAATGTCCCTCTCTTAGTGATGCTCATGCATTCCCTGTATTACTATGAGCAGTGAAGCAGCTGTAGTAGTTGGACATCTTTGTTTGCTGTCAGGATCTTCAGCAGCAAACTCCTGAGATTTCCACCAGGCTGATGGCTGGGCTAAAACTGACTCCCAGTTCAGGATCCTCTGTGTTCAGATCCACCACATCTGGTCCTGAGTAATCCAGTGATGCTGCTGCAAGGGCTGATCTCTTAATGACCTCTACCTTAAACCTAAGCTTATCTATCCAAGCTCTTATCTCTCTCCTTAGATCATGTCCCTGCTGGATGTGCAAGCCTAAAGTACTTGAATTAGTTGCAGATGCTCCTGCTAATTGCAGAAGGTTGGACTAGATGACTTTTAAAGGTCCCTTCTCACCCATACCATTCCATGATTCTATGAATTCCTCCACATGGTTTAAAAGGGATCCCTCATTGGTAGGATTCTGTTTATGGACCTCACCTGGGTTATTCCATCTATCTATGCCTTTATTCTCTTCCCTACCCTATCCCAGTCTCTTGTATCCTTGGGCCTGTTACTGGTTGCACAGTGAGGGTCCGTGTCTCACCTGGGGATCAAAGGTATGGTTATAAACAGCAGCCTTGTTAGAGTCTTGCTTGTCACTGGGGCGCTCAGTTGTTAATCTGGTAAGCTCATCCATGTAGGGTTTTCAATGATTTTATCTTGGTCTTAAGCAGAAATCACCATTTTCTTCAAATAGAAGTGCCCTTCTGCCCATCCCAGTGTAGATGAGATGTTCTTTGGTCTCTTTCCAACTAATTTGTGCTCTGTAGTTAAGCCTCCTGGTTATCTGCCTGAATGATGCATCACCCCAGAAAGCTAACTTCCCTTGGTTGAAACACACTTAGTCTGTGTGTAGGCAAACAGCTTCCCCATTTTTGTCATGGTTAAAAGTCTGTGAGGAAGGTGTGGCTGATACCTCTGTGACTTGAATATCACAGAATCACACAGAATTCAGACAAGGAGAATCCACAGCCTCTCTGGGCAAAGTGCCCATTGCCCCTTGGCCTGGCCCCGGGCACCACTGAGCAGAGTCTGGCCCCAGCCTCTTGCCCCCTGCACCCTTGAGCTCTTGCTCAGCATTGAGTAGCTCCCCTCTGGCTCTGCTCTTCTCCAGGCAAAGCAGCCCCAGGGCTCTCAGCTTTTCTTCCTCCCGGACATGCTCCAGTGCCCTCAGCATCTTCCTAGCCTCTGCTGAACTCTATCCAGTAGTTCCAAGTCTCTCTTCAACTGGGGAGCCCAGAACTGGCCCCAGGACTCCAGCTGGGGCCTCACTAGGGCAGAAGAGAGGGGGAGGAGACCCTCCCATGTCACACTCTTCTGAATGCAGTCCAGGAGGCCATTTGCCTTCTTGACCACAAGGGCACATTGCTGCCTCATGGGCAACTTGTTGTCCTCCCAGGTCCTTCTCTGCAGAGCTGCTTTCCAGCAGGTCGACCACTAACCTGTCCTGGCTCATGGGGTTATTCCTCCCCATGTGCAGGACTCTACACTTGCCTTTGTCGAGCTTCATGAGGTTCACCTCCCGCAGCTCTCATCCTGTCCATGTCTCACTGAATGGCAGCACAGCCTGGTGGGGTCTCAACCATTCCTCCTAGCTCTGTACCATCAGCAAACGGGCTGAGGATCCACAGCATCCCTTCAGCCAATATATTGCAACATTCCCTGTCATATTCCTGGTTGTCTCTCCCCATGACTTCAGAGTGGTTTGTGTCAGGGTAATACTGAACTCCTGTAATTTATCAGACATGCTTTTGACTTTAATATGGTTTGTACCTCGAGTGAGATGCTCCTTCCATGGAGGGGGCACAGGGCTGCTCTGTGCTCTGCTCTTTGCTCTTTCAATTTGCATTCCTCCACGCTTGAGTGCTTCAGCCTCAAGAATCTTGCTTGACTACCACAAAAGAGCTTTCTACCTTTGTTCAGTGCAGCCAGTGAGATACACCAAGGATGTTTCCCTGTGCCAGTTATACAGCAGGGATAGGTTTTTGTTTTTAAACAAGCCAAATAACTGTGTTTTGATAGATTTAGTCATGGAAAAGCCAAAGTATAGGCTTGTCAGCAGCAGCAGGTTGTTTTCATGAGCCCATAGGGAGGTGAGTGGCTGAGCAAGGTGTGGTATCCACAGACCTCTGTTCCCAAAGTGCTGCTCGTTCAGGCCTTGTTTGCTGTTGCTGAAGTAAACAGTCATTTGTCTTTAGTTTTGCTGTGAATCATTCTAAAGAACAATAATTGTAGGGTATGACTTGTATGGGAATAGCCATTAGTACAGATAGTGACAGCTTGGTGGAAATGAGGATCTTCACCCATCTGATCTAAGTGTGCTAGAAAATCCTTGTTATTCTGTTATCCAGAATGTATCAAATGCAGTGTGTGCTTATGCCCAAGACCAATGGTCTCCTGAGGTGCATTCAGAAGAGTGTGACCAGCAGGTGGAAGGAGATTCTCCTCCTCTCCTCTGCCCTAGGGATGCCCCATCTGGTCTGCTGTTTCTATTGTACTGATCTCCAGAGGTCCCTTCCATGCTGGGATTCTGGGATAAAACCTGTGTAATATTTAGCATGACAGAGAAAGCATCCCAAAACAAAGGTCTGGGCTTTTCTCCCTTAGTTCAGTGAAAGCTATTTTAATAAGAAACTAAAAGAAATTTGACATCATTTCATCAAAGAACATAATGAAAACTTGTTTCTTTATTTTCTTACTCTTCTTTAAAAAGGGGGGAAAATGGCAATGGTCTGTCAGCCTGGGACATTCTGACTTAAAAAGGCTTTAAAAAATATCCCCAAATCAAAGCGCTTCCTAACTGCTGGTTGAGAATATACTTCACTCCTTCAGGTGTAGAGCAGCAAGTTCTAAGGGGACAGCAAGTGGTACCTGCACAACTCAGATAAAACAGCCAGAGTGTAACACCAAGGTGAAATTACCAGACAATGCCCAGCAGAGCAGGGAGGAGATTGTGCTCTTCTGCTCTGGGGAGAACTCACCTGCAGTGCTGGGTCCAGCTCTGGAGTCCTCAGCACAGCAGAGACATGGAGCTGCTGGAGCAGGGACACAGGAGGACACAGCAATGCTGCGAGGCCAGGCTGAGAGAGTTGGGCTTGTTCAGCCTGGAGAGGAGAAGGCTCCAGGGAGACCTTACTGCAGCCTTGCAGTACTTAAAGGGCCTGTCAGAAAGGTGGGGAGAGAATACTTAGCAGGACCTGTTGGGCAAGGACAAGAGGTGATGGTTTGAAACTAAAAGAGGAGATTTAGACTAGATATGAGGAAGAAATGTTTTATGCTGAGGGTGGTAAGAGCCTGTTGCAGGTTGCCCAGAGAGGTGGGAGATGTCCCATCCCTGGAACCATTCCAGCTCAGGTTGTTTGTGGTTCTGAGCAACCTGCTCTAGTTGCAGATGTCCCTGCTGGCTGCAGGAGGTTGGACTAGATGACCTTGGGAGATCCCTTTCCACCCAAACCATTCTGTGATTCTAAATCTGCTGAAGACCATTAGCTTTGTCTCAAAGACAGATAGTTTCAGAAGTACTCAGCACTTGAAACATCTCAAGGGAAATATTCTAATTTCCTCTTTCTCTTTGCTCCCTCTTGTTTTTCTAGGAATCAACCCTTTTCACTGGGAGATGGAGATGTTTTCGCTGAATTCGCTTAAAGGTAAGGACCTGAGACAATCTTCAGCTCATATTTTTTTAATTTGTTCAGAGATTTAATATTGAAGATTGGTGAAGAAAATGAATTTGTAGAAACGGTATTATCCTTCTCTGTGCTGGACAAATGAGAGGTTTCTCATACAAGTGTCAGACGTCCTCAGTGTCTTAGGGACAGGAAAGGAAGCTGAGATGTCTGAGCCTGAACTAGCCATAGTTGTGTGATGTTTGATGCTGGTTTTTATGGCTGAAACACACTTGATTTCTGAGGAAAGCCCAACATGTACAACTTCAATGTAACTTGCCAAGTGAGAGGGGTGGTATCATCATTGTAACCCCTTCTGTCTTGGTTAGCAGAGCACAAGAAGGAAGTGTTGTGGGTGAGCTTGGTTACAGTAAGTACCAGAGATTCCTTCAGGGAAAGGACAGAATTTGGAAGGGGAGAAGACTTGTTGTGTTATCCTATAGATGACAAGGTGAACTTGTTTGCTGTTTGCTGGCTGTAGGTGAGGCAGCAGTGTGCCCAGGTGGCCAAGAAGGCCAGCAGCATCATGCCTTGGACCAGCACTAGTGTGACAGCAGAACTAGGGCAGGGATTGTCCCTCCTGCACTGGGCACTGGGGAGGCCACACCTTGAACCTTGGGTTCAGTTTTGGGCTCCTCACTCCAAGAAGGACACTGAGGTGCTGGAGTGTGTCCAGAGAAGGGCAAGGAGGGTGGTGAAGGGTCTAGAGCACAAGTGTTGTGAGGAGCAGCTGAGGGAACTGGGGTTGGTTAGTCTGGAGAAGAGGAGGCTGAGGGAAGACTTTTCTGGCTCTCTGGAGCCAGGTGGGGGTTGGTCTCTTCTCCCAAGGAACAAGTGACAGGACAAGAGTAAATAGCCTCAAGTTGCACCAGGGGAGGTTCAGATTGGACATGAGGAGGAATTCCTTCCCTCAAAAGGGTTGTCAAGGCCTGGCCCAGGCTGCCCACGGCAGTGGTGGGGTCACCATCCCTGGAGGGGTTGAAAAGCCATGGAGCTGTGGTGCTGAGGGACATGGGTTAGTGGTGACCTGGCAGTGTTCAGTCATCAGTTGGACTCAATGAGCTTGGAAGTCTTTTCCAACCATAATGATTCTGTGACACTATGAAAGTGATTCTGACACTCAAATTACGAAGGTTTGGATTGCAGATTTCAGGAGCACTGCTCCACTAGGAAGGAAAGCAATCTTGCTAGAGAAGTGACTCAATTTAAGGAAATTAATTGTATGTAAATCTTTGGATAGCATGTGGCACAAGCTCTTACTTCCAGAAAAAAAAAGCTTTAAGGAGGACTAGAAAGAATGGCTGGAAACAGTCTGTAGACATGAATACATTCTTCTGGGAGTAGGAATCTGCTGGGAAACTACTTAACTTGGCATAGCTGCTGGTTTGTTTAGTGTTTTCCTAAGATCTAAACAAGGCAATTAGCTGTCCAGCAGTGAAGAAGAAAACCTGATAATCACATCTGCTAAGCTCTTTGAAGTAGTTATGAACATCAGAGAAGAAAGACGAAAGGTAGCAAGAGCCCTAAGGAGAGGAAAACTATGGCTGGAGACCACAATGATTAAAAGCAAAACAAACAAAAGAAAACAGATAAATAAAGGACATGTCTGGGGAAAATCTTGGAAATACAAGGTCAGTGGGAAGGAGAAACTGGGAGTAAGTGCCGAAAGACAGTGCATGGAAAGTTGGACATGTGTGGGGCTAGTGATTTGTCACTCTAAGTCATAGAAAAATTATCTTATGAGCATAGAAAAAAAAGACTCAATGTATTAAAAAATTCAGAAGTCACAATTCCTCATACTCAATCCAAAGATCTTTATTTTGCAGCATATAAATAATGGCTTAGAGCCACCTTCCCAGGCTGTGGCAGTGCAATGAGCTGTGCTCTATCCTTCTCCTCTAGCCAAGCCCTCTCAGGAGCAGTAGAGCTGTGCGAGAGCTCCTTAACAAGACACATGAGGTTAAAAACTTCCTTTTTACCCTCAGAGCACAAGTGTTAGAGCAGCCAGAGTCCAACTCCAGCCTGGCCAGGTAAACCACTAGCCCTCACTGGAAAAGCTCCTTCCCTCCCTCTCAGGTCACAAATATTTGACAGATGAGAGGGGTTTTTACTCCCCAATAAAATGATTTTGTAGATAATTAACACCCGGGACGTAGAAAACATGCTGGAAATTTGAGTTTTAACTAGGGAACCCACAATATATGGACCTGGATGAAGGGATGGAGTGTCCTCTCTGCCAGTTCGTTGATGATACAGAACGCAGAGGCGTTTTGCTTGATAAGCTGTGATAAGACCCCTTTTTAGGCTGCTTTTCTTCAGGAGATCCACGATCTCCACGAGATCAGCATCCCCACGGGGGACCATTCAAGGGTGCCTGCCCCTGGTCCTCCGAGCCGCCTGGTGGCGCTGCGGCCGGGACGGTGCCTTCCTCCTGGAGCGCCAGGCCCTGCCTGAAGCCGGCACGGGGCAACCTCAACATGGCAGCGCTAGGGCTGCTGCTGCAGGCGGCCACGGCCTGCGGCTCTCCGGGACCGCTGCGCCTCAGCCGCTGCTACCGGGCAGTGCCGGGAACACGCGGGCTCTGCACCCGGCTGCCGGCACCCCACAGCCCCGAGGTGAGGCAGGAGGAGGAGGAGCAGAAGCAGCAGCCGCCGCCGGGTGCCGGGGAGGAGGGCGCTGCCATGGTGAAGGGTGAGCCAAGGGTGAGCCGCGGGCGGGGCGGGGGGAGGAGAAGGAACCGGTGGCGGCAGAGGCAGCCGAGGCAGCGGAGCTCTCGGTGTGCATGGGCCGGCGTTCGGCAAAGCTGCGCCGCGCCGGCCCTGCACGCAGCGGAAGGGAGGAGCGAGCCCTGCCGCCCTGTGCTGGGAGGAGGAGGGAGCGTGAGCGCGCCTCACGTCCCTCCCCCCGCGCCTGCAGCCGGGCCGCGCTGCCCGCCCGCCGGCCTCCTCTCAATCCGGCCGGTTGAGCTAGGCCGCATCGGGTCGCCCGCACACCCCTTTCCATCCCCGCCGGCTGCGAGGGGGCGACCGGCGCCGCGGCCGTCACGGGAGGGAGAGCGGCGCGGCCTTGAGCGAGCCTGCCCCGGGGAAAGGGCTCCTCGGCGGGATGCGCGGCAAGGGAGAGGAGCCGGCGAGCTGCGGCGGGGTCTGTACGTATGGCTGTGCAGCCGCCGCCGCCGCAGGTAACGGGCTGGTGGCCGTCGGTGCGTCCCGGGGGTCGGGCAGCGGCGGGGAAGCTCCGGGAACCGCCAGCGGGCAGCGAGGGCTGAGGCCTTTGTGGCAGCCCCCGTCGCGCTGCGCGGGTTGCGGCGTTCTTTGTTGGCGAGAAGAGTTGGGATTCAACAAGGAAAAGGGATGCGGAGCCCTTCGGCTCAAGGTCGCCGGTATGAAGCCGGGCCGAGCTGAACGTCCTCGCCGCGTCTGATCGCCCACCGGGGCCTGACGCGAGAGAAAAATCGTAAATGGATCTTTGGCTAGAAATCCTGACGGATTGAGCACGCCCATCGAGCATCCGCCAGGAAAGCCGCTCTGCCGGCGCCGTGCAGCGAGTTCCGTTAGGTCAGAGCTGGAGCAGGCTGCGGGCGGCTCTCAGCGTCGCTTTCTCTGCCTCTCGTCTACAAAGGGCTTGGTTCTGCCCTTCCACCAGGTAGTCTCGGCTGCCTGAGCCCAGGGAAACGCTAATGGAGATAACGGACAGCTCTTGCCAACAGAAATCCTGATGTTTGCAGTGTCTGGAGAGCTGGTCGGGATGGTGTCTCTGTCTAAAGCTTGGAAGAGTTCTCTTTTGGATATTGGTCCTTCTGCCTACAACAGAGTTGTGTGAGAGGGCTTGGGGCTCAGGTGCCTGAAGGGTAAATACTTACTGCTGCTCAGAAGGAACTATTCCTTTCTTAAAAGAAAATGTGAAAGGGTGTTTGATGTTGTGTTTGACAGTTGCTTTTTGCTAGATTATGAAGTGTGAAGAACACATCTAGTTTAGAAAGATACAAGTAGGTTTGTGCTGAAGGTTTCTGCTTTCCAGGCTGTGACTTGAACTACTGCATTTTCCCTTCTAAAGTGACTAGTTTGGCCTCAGTTTTATTTCTTAGGTTGTAATCCTCCACTTTGGAAATTTGGTTTACTATTACAAACTAAAAACTCCTTTTTATATTTCCCCCCCATCCTGTGTTCTTGTGCTGCCTTCCCATCCTCCAGCCATCATTATTATGATGATTATTATTTTCTTTGTAGTTTCTGAATTCTCTGGGTCTTAGTTCCATTTTCCTTTCAGAAGCTCTGCTGAGCTTTATCTCCTAGTTCAGAGTCAGGTGGTCTTTAATTGTTGCATTCAAGCTTTTCAACAGAGCAAATTAACTTACTGCCAAAGTAAATGCTAAACCACCCCAAATTACTGTTCAGTGAGCTAGTTCAGATGTTGCCTGAGAGAAGTAGAAAACCAATTCTTTTTTTTTCTTCCCACTGTTGTATTTATTTCATTCCTCAGCACTTTTTCTAACATGTTTTCAGAGAGTGCTGGAGTACTTTTTAATCTTTGGGCTTCAGTTCAATCCTCTTTCCAGTTTGCTTGGTAGATTGACCATGGCAGACCCTTCTGGGGAGAGTTTGGTGTTAGGGGAAGATTAATTTCACACTGCCCTACCTGTGCCTACCTGCCTGGTTACCTGCTGCTTGTACACACACAGATCATAGCAGGAAGGCAAGTTCTAAGCCCTCAGCTTGTAAGTGAATGTCTTGTTAGCTCTCCTCCTTTGACTGCTTTTGTCATTAGCCTTGGATAGAAATGTGGAAAAATCAACTGAGGCCAGCTTAAAAAATGTCAGGGTTATATTGGGCCTAATATCTAAGACCTGGGTGGTGGGTTTTTGGAGCAGAATCTGTGCGGAAGAGAGCTCCTCTGCCTGCTCAGTCAGGTCTGTGGCACTTCACCCTCATTGCTCAGAGAGAGACTCTTTTTCTGTGACTAATTAAATTTGCTGTCTCATAGTATCACAGAAGAATTTAGGTTGGACTGATGCTGCATGGCCTGATCCCCTTCTCAGAGAAGGGCTAGGCTGGAGGAGGTTGCTCAGGGCTGTGTCCAGCCAAGGTCTGAGTATATCCAGGAAGGAGACTGGCCATCAGTCATTCTCATTCTTTTGCTTTTGAAGAAACCTTGTCGATTTTAAGAATTTTAGGATTTGTTCTTGTTTAGGCAAAAACTAAATGTTTTATTGCTGTGCATGCTTGAAAGGAGCCTTGCTCAGGGTCACTGGGTGACAGTTGAAAGAAAAGCCCCCAACCCTCCCAAGTACTACTGTTTTAGAATCATAGAATTATTTGGGTTGGAGGTCATCTAGTCCAGCCCTCCTGCAGTGGGCAGGGACATCCCCAACTATATCAGGTTGCTCAGAGCCCTGTCAAGCCTCACCTTGAATGCCTTCAGGGATGGGGCCCCAACCACCTCCCTTGGCAACTTGTTCCAGTGTTCCACCACTCTAGTGGTGAGGAACTTTTTCCTAATATCAAGTCTAAATCTACTCACCTCTAATTTAAAACCATTGCCCTTTGTCCTTTCCCTCCAGGCCTTTGCAAACAGGCCCTCTCCAGCCTTCTTGGAAGTTCCTTTTAGGTACTGGAAGGTCACTAGTAGTTCCTCCCGAAGTCTTCTCTTCTCCAGGCTGAACAATCCCAGCTCCCTTAGCCTGTCTTCATAGGAGAGGTGTTCCAGCCCCCTGATCATTCTTGTGGCCCTCGTCTGTACCAACTCCATTATGACCATGTCCTTTCTGTGTTGAGGGCTGCAGAACTGGACCCAGTATTCCAGATGAGGTCTCACCAGAGCAAAGTGGCAGAATCACCTCTCTGGATCTGCTGGCCATGCTTCTTTTGATGCAGCCCAGGATGCCATTGGCTTTCTGGGCTGCCAGGGTGCACTGTTTGCTCATGTCCAGCCTCTCGTCCACCAGCACCCCAAGTGCTTTTCTGCAGGGCTGCTCTCTATCTTCTCAAACTAAAGTGCCAGGTGGAACCTTCTCAGTCTCCCTCCATCTCTCCCTAGTAAAACATGTCTAGGCTGATTCCTTCTGAAATGAATTTTGCGGAGCCACAGGGCTTTCTTCTTCCCTGTGAATTTTTGATGGTGTTAGGAGCATTCTTCACTCACTTGAATTTATTACTGTGGAGGCTTTTATTGTGATGAATATTGTATTTAATATTTTTGTTCTTCCTGCTTATTTAAGGCTTCTCCAGGGATATTTGTTTGGTGCTTCTCCAGGGAAGAGAATTTGAGGGAAGACAGAAGCCGTTGATATCAATCTACTGCTCCTCTGTCTTCCTTGAACAAGACTACGGGTCATCTTATTTGTGTTCATGTGGTACCTGAGGATGTCTTCTCAGATTTGTTTAATAGAAGGTTTAGCCACTACAGCTGGGAGTTGCTTGTTTGGTTTTGAGCTTTTTTCTTTCAGTGTTGCTTGGAATTATCACAGACTTTGACAGTGGAGTTAAGCTAAAGCACTCACTGGCTTTGGGGAACTTAAATGAGTTAATTGGTGTCTTTGATAACCCCACCCTGAACTGTCTGCTCTCCAAGGCGGGCTTTTAATATTCCTTCCTGATCTTGGTGCTGTGGTTTGGACTTCATATGTGGTTTTGGCTTGGTAGGAATTGGGTATGAAAATCAGCTTTGGTTTGTTTGGGGTGTATTAGGTTCTACTCTTTGCCTCTGCAGGGCAGTGAGCACCACTGAGATGATTCCTACCCCAATCCCTGTTCTCTCAGCAGTGAGAGAACTGAGACACTCTGTGGAGGATGATGCCAAGAAATCTGATCTGCCAGGAAAAGAAACACTCTGCGGATCCAGTTCTGTGATTTCAGGTTGTTTAGGCATGGCTTCATGCAAGATAAGATCCTTTCAGCCCTCAAGTTTGGGATAAGAAAGGGCTGAGGGTAGTCCATCAAGCCTTGGAGTCGCTGTTGGTGCATCAGATGGCACCACTGACTATGGCTTTGTCAGCTGTGAGAAAGACGTGTCTTGGGTGGTAATTCAGAGTCTGAGCAGCGAGCCAGAACTAGGCTTTGTTATTTAGAGATCCTATTCCTTGCTCTAGAATGGATTAAATATTTAGTCTTTGCTAAGGAGTCAGCTCAGAATGTAAGAAATCAGCTCTGTCATTAGATAATTACCTTGGGGGGGAGGCATTTAAAAAGAATGTGCTTCTTACTCTTCCTGGTTCTTAGATTGCTCAGGTTACTGGTTTTGAAAGAGGAAGCAACTAGAGGCCAAATAATCCAGGCTGGTGCTAGAGTGGGTTTTAGAAATTTCTCATTTATTAAGTGAATTTAACAGTGTGTTTGGGACTTGTCTGTTAACTGCTCCTCCCTCTGTGCGTCCCAGCGTTGTGGAATGGAATGGAACTGTAGAGTGCCAAAATCTTAGTCATTTTTCCAGCTTTCCTGAGCAGGTTGAATTCTGAATATAGTGGTGCTTGCTGTATGAGTAGGCAGACACATGACACTTGCTGTTTCACTACAGAAAATTGCTTTGTAGTTCTTTGTTAGGCTGAGGCCATGTTCATGCTCTCCTGGCCAATGTGTAGAAGGTAATGAATGGACAAAAAGAGTTTCTGAATCTGACAACTTCAAACATATTTGCCTGTAATTGTCCAACAGTTTTGCCCAGGTATGTGTGAGAAGCTGGGGCCTGTGAGCTTTTAGTGTTGCTCTTTATAACAGGAGGTGCTGTGGGTGACCATGGTACACAGGAGAGCAGCACAGAGCCCAGTGTGTGTATAGCTGAAGGAGGCTGAGCAGGCAGCACTTCAGATCTGTTCATTTGGACACTGCCCTCTAAATATACCACCTTGTCCTCTACATGCCAGGTTGGGAAGTTAACACCAACCTCAGCCTGTTCCAGCTGCCAGTCAGAACTGGATAATTGTCCAATTACAATGCAACCTGTCTGCAAATGACACCCAGCTCTCCATGACCTTATTGCAGGCTTTGCAGGTTTCACTATTACCCTGTATGTGTTAAGGAAGCAAATTCCTTCTGTATCTGGTCTGCTTGGCTTCTGAGGGTGGTTTCTCTGAGATTCAACTGGTTTACCTATGGCAGAACTTTAAAAGCTCAGTGTCACCAGTAATTATTTTTTTTCCTGAACTCTGGATGACCATGCTGGGCTTGGCAATGGTTTTTCTTGGAAAGGGTGATATAATCAGCAGCATGGTTTTTTTTTGCTCTCCTTTGGCCAAGTATCCAGTCTGACAAGTGATGGGACTGCAGTGGTAGCCCGTAACTATTTTGCCTTCCCTAAAATTCTAGTGATTTCCCATTGATCAGCTTTCAGGTGAGCTCTCATAGTACATACTCGTAACTGAGAAGCTTCACAGAATCCCAGCCTGGTGGGGGTTGGAAGGGTCTTCTAGGGATCATCCAGCCCAATCTCCCTGCTAAAGCAGGGTCACCCACAGCAGCTTGACCACCATTACCTCCAGGTGCCTTTGAAAGCTCTCCAGAAAAGGAGACTCCCCAAGCTCTCTGGGCAGCCTGGGCCAGGGCTCTGCACCCTCGCACCAAACAACTTTCTCCTCCTGTTCACATGGAACCTCCTGGCTTCCAGTTTGTGCCCATTGCCCCTTGGCCTGGCCCTAGGCACCACTGAGCAAAGTCTGGCCCCAGCCTCTTGCCCCCTGCACCCTTGAGCTCTTGCTCAGCATGGAGCAGCTCCCCTCTGGCTCTGCTCTTCTCCAGGCTAAGCAGCCCCAAGGCTCTCAGCTTTTCCTCCTCCCAGACATGCTCCAGTGCCCTCAGCATCTTCCTAGCCTCCCTGGACTCTCTCTAGCAGTTCCTTGTCTCTTTTCAACTGGGGAGCCCAGAACTGGCCCCAGGACTCCAGCTGGGGCCTGACTAAGGCAGAGGAGAGGAAGAGGAAAACCTCCCTCCACCTGCTGGTCACACTCTTCTGAATGCAGTCCAGAAGGCCATTGGCCTTCTTGACCACAAGGGCACATTGCTGCTTCATGAGAGCTGCTTTCCAGCAGGTCATCCCCTAACCTGTCCTGGTCCATGGGGTTATTCCTCCCCATGCGCAGGACTTTACACTTGCCCTTGTTGAACCTCATGAATTCCTCTCCCCTAGCTGTCATCCTGTCCGTGTCTCACTGAATGGCAGCACAGCCTCTCCTCCTAGTTTGGTATCATTGTTCTGTATCGTCATCATCTTGAAGAACATCTGTGTCATAAAGCCTTGCTTTTTAGTGCCTTTTTTCTCTGGAGCTGCTTACTGGTTTATCTTCACTATAACAACTCAACAATCAAGAGTTTTTCCAAAACATGATGGCAAATCTTGGTGAAGCTCTAATGAGCATGACTGTTGGGGTCATATCTTCTTGGGTTTGGAGCCTCAGTCTGCAATTTCAGTTTCTGGCAGTACTGATTTTTTTGTTGGACTCTGTGATCTGAGAGGTCCTTTCCAACCATGAATATTCTCTGATTCTGTGATTCTATGATGGTTGTGTTGCTGCCTTCTCACTTATTGCTGCAACTTCCTCTGAATACTTGTGGAGAGTTTACAGGCCTTCTGAAAAGAAATGCCCAAACCCATTTATGGTCTTCAGGAGGATGGGTGAAGTTGTGACTGCTTGAAGGGAGGGTATGTTTGTGGTGTTGGCTGACCACAGGACCAGAACTGTGCTTGCTTCTGCCAGAAAGGGAGATCCCGTTCCTCTTGCCTATTGCCTTGCACTGGTTTTGGGTACCTGCAGGGCTCTGCCATTGGCTGATTGACTTCTGAGCCCAGTAAAAACCAGTGTACTCCATTTTTCTGGTTTAGCTTTCTGTCACATTAGAGCTGCAGATCATCTCCCTGCTTTTGCTTTCATAGTGAGGAAACAGCACCAGCTCTAGGTGTTAATCTGCCTTTAAACTCTGCTAGGGTATTTCTGTTCAGATTCAGCAGCTAGATGTACTTCATGGTGTTTTGTTGATGCTGTATTCTTTTTTGGGGGGAAAAAGTCACTCCTAACTGTGGTGTGAGTGTCCCTGACTCCTGGAGTCAGGCTGTCAGTGATAACTGGAGGATATTTCTACTGCTGAAAGTAGGGGAAACAAACAATCTGTGTTTCAGGAGGAGGATGGGACATGCAGAGTTGTTGCCTGTTTTGCATTTGCAGTGTCTACTTGCCTTTGGAGCTCAGTATAGTTTTGTACTCTTGTGTGTATCACAGAATCACAGAATGTTAGGGGTTGGAAAGGACCTCTGGAGATCATCTAGTCCAACCCCCCTGCAAGAGCAGGAGAACCTAGAGCAGCTTGCACAGGGTGGGGACCAGTTGGGTTTGGAATATCTCCAGAGATGGAGACTCCAGCATCTCCCTGGGCAGCCTGGGCCAGTGCTCCACCACTCTCAAAGGGAAAAAGTTCCTCCTCATGTTGAGACTGAACTTCCTGGGTGCTAGTTTTTTCCTCCATTACCTCTAGTCCTGTCACTGGGTACCACAGAACAAAGCCTGGCCCCAGCCTCCTGATACCCACCCTTTAAGTGTTTATAAGATTCCCCTCTCAGTCTTCTCTTCTCCAGGCTAACCAGACCCAGCTTTCTCAGCCTCTCCCCAGCAGAGAGGTGTTCAAGTCCCCTAATCATTTTAGCAGCCCTTCTCTGCACCCTCTGCAGAAGTTCCCTGTCCTTGAACAGGGTACTATGTGGCTGATGCCTGCAGACACTGTAGGTGAAGCCCTTCCTACCTCTACTTGCTCTTCTAGCTGTAACCTTAGAGACTCTCATGCTCACAGAGCTGCAGTGAAGCAATGTTATAACATGTCTTGGAACAGGACTGCACAAGAACTAGAAGACGTTTAATTCCTCTGTTGTTTTGGGTTTTTCCTTCAGATTCCAGAGACTTATTAAAGGAATTTCCACAGCCCAAAAACTTGCTCAACAGCGTGATTGGACGAGCCCTGGGCATTTCCCATGCGCGGGACAAGCTGGTGTACATCCATACCAACGGGCCAAGGAAAAAGGTAATCCTGCTGGGCTGGGGCTGGCACACACAGGGAGGGAATTGAGCCAGGAACACTGCTAACTTCATGTAAAAGCTTAGCAATGATCTTTCAACCAAGAAATAGTCTCACTTTTCCCTACTCCTCTTTATTCCCATGTACTTTAATAGGTATCTAAATGTAGGTCCTGTGTGTGGGGGAAGGATGGGTTTTTTTTTCTTTGAAGTAGCTTGGTGTAATCTGCTTTTCTCAGCAGAAAGACATAGTCTGTGCTTAACTGTGTCAGGCTGTGCACCCCACTACCTTAGCAAATTCAAATGGAAATGCTGTTATTTTAGACCTTCATGGGCCGTGTTGTCAATTCTAACAGAACAGATGCCCAAGACTAAAATGTTCAATTGTAACCAGAAAAGAAGAATTTGTTTGCAGTGGAAGGAAGCTTCTAATACTACTTAAGGGCAAAATGAAATACAGACTACTTTTTTTTTTTTCCCTGCTTGTTGTTAGAGGAAGCAGAGGAATGCCAAGCAAACAGTTTGCCAAGTAGCTTGAGTCTCACTGGGACATGAGAGGCCTAGATCCATATCTGTGCTATAAACTGAGCAGCTAAGGTCCCAACTGGTGGCTGCTCTGTGTTCAAGGGCTTGCCTCCTTTCATCACACCAGCACTCACTGTAGAGCTCAAAGCCCTTTCCAACTGAAGTTTAACTGTAATGTGCATTCCAGGAAAAGATTCAGATCTGATGGATTAACATTTTCCAATAACATTCTGTCTAAAAATCTCCCAGACAGTTTTTGTTACCACATCCTTTTTAAGCATTGCTGCAGTTTAGGCAAGACCTTAGTAGTGGTTACTTTAGAGTTCCTTTATGATTTGTGTTTTTCCTTGAGCAGTAGTGCAGTTTCCTAACTTAAATTTTGGAGTACCATAACCAGTGCCTCATCATTTCAGTTTGCATAATCAGTTCACATTCTTGCTAACACTTAAATAGACCTAATGTTGAGGAAAACTGCCCATTAAAAAACAAAACAAACCCAAACAAAACAATAAAGGAGCTCTTAGAGAAAATGAAGGTTGGATTGCAACAAAAAATCCCCCAAACTAACAACCCAGAATCAGTGTGTGAGGACAGGAGGACAGGTGAGACAACCTGGGGAAGTTTTGGGTGGAAGCAAGCAAAGTTGGGGTTTTTTTGTGAATGCCAAGTAACTTGGCCTTCATGAGACAACTTTACTTTCCCAGTAGGTCTGTGCCTTTTCATGCAGAGCCCCTAGGCAAAATACACAGCAATTTCCTCCACTGAGATGAGATTCAGATGGCAGGCAGGCAGCCAGAGGGAGGCTGCTGAGAAATCAGGAGCCTTTTCTCTAGCCTTATAGGTGGGGTTTTCCCAGCAGACCTAAATGCTACCTTTCATCTCTGCTGCAGAAACAGGAGAGAATTCCTTAGGCATTTCCCTCCTTTGAGCCTTGCAGAAACTCAGCTACAGCATCTGCAGGGCCAGGAGCAGAACAGGTTCTGGATTTGGAGCAGTGTTTTAAAAAGGGCAGGGTTCAGTTTGCAGCATTCTTTGCCTCTGCAGGTTTTTCAGCTGCTCTCATCCAGCTGCACAGAGGAGCTCTGTGGGTATTGTTCTCTTAGTAGCTTGTGTTGGGCAATGCAAACTGCAGGCAGAGCTATGCCCCAGGACAGGTTAGGGGGTGACCTGCTGGAAAGCAGCTCTACAGAGAAGGACCTGGGAGTGCTGGTGACAACAAGTTGCCCATGAGCCAGCAATTGCCCTCATGGCCAGGAAGGTTAATGGTATCCTGGGGTGCATTCAGAAGAATGTGACCAGCAGGTCAAGGAAGATTCTTCTCCCCCTCTCTCTGCCCTAGTCAGGCCACAGCTAGAGTATTGGGCCCAGTTCTGGATTCCTCAGTTGAAGGGAGACGAGGAACTACTGGAGAGAGTCCAGCAGAGGCTAGGAAGATGCTGAGGGGACTGGAGCATGTCTGGGAGGAGCAAAGGCTAAGAACCTTGAGAAGAGCAGAGAGAGATGTTGCTTCTCAGGCATGGCCTGGTATGCTGCAGTGTGTGTAGGAATAGTTACTCTGGAACAGAATTGTTCTTGTAATGAGTCTTGGCATTCGGTTCTTGAGCTGACACAGTAGCCTATGAAGCTCCAGCCCAGGGTACGTGGCACTGGGCTGGATGTCAGACTGCCTTCTGGACTTGGCTCAGCCATGCAGCTTCTGTGTGAAGCTATGGGCACCTGTAGCCCTTTTCCTGTATTACTGGAATGGAATTTCCCATCAAGCTACCAAACAAGAAGTTTGTTTTGGATTTTCATCTGTAGTTGCCTTTGTCTGGAGTTCAGAGATGTTTGAAGTAGGTATGCTCTTAGTGGAGGAGAGAAATTGTTTGATACTGTCTCACTTCACTGGTTATCTTTGTTTTTTAGAAAGTCACCCTGCATATAAAGTGGCCAAAAAATGTGGAAGTGGAAGGCTATGGGACCAAGAAGATTGATGCTGAGAGACAGGCAGCAGCTGCAGCATGTCAGCTCTTCAAGGTGAGTATAAGCTTCTCCTTAGCTTGAAGAAACAAGGGTTAGAGTGTGCAAGCCTTGTCCATTTTGGGGATTATATCTGACTTTTATCTCTTTTTACCTGTTCCCTTTCTTAGTTGGCCTATCTGTTAATCAGGGGTAGAGGGTGAGCTTAAAAGCTCACCTGCTTCAGCCAGGCATGAACTCACTAAATTCTTTTGAGGTCTGGTCCTTGTTCTTTATGTCCTGGGCATTAATCAGCTTCTCTATTAGTCTCAGTATCAGTGCAAGTGGAGCTTCCCTCAGGTGTATTTGCAGTTCCCTAACTCACGCTTCTGTCAGTCTGTGCTTGCAAACACACAAAGGTAATATCTCCAGAGGCTCTTGTTTCCTCTTCATGGGAGCCATGAGGTGGCAATGACATGTCCTCTTTTATCATTACTCCTAAAGTTACACTAGTCTGCCACTTCCCTCTGGCTGGAAATGCTGGATGTGGTGCACAGCCAGGATCAAACACACATGGGGAAGTTGTAAAGATCCCCATTTAAGATCTGGTGTTACATAGCCACTGTCTGAGAATAAAATGCACTTTTGTCTTCAGCTGTGCCACTGACTGTTGCCTGTTACCAAGTGTGTTGGTTTTTGGAGTTTCCCTTCTGTCTGTGGAATAGGAACATTGGTATCTCCCTACTGCAGAACTGAGAAAAGATGCTGCCAATGCTCTAACAAGAAGAGAGCTTTTTGATCTGCTTGCAGATCCAGAAAGCTACAGGAAGAAATGGCTGTTTAGTTTTCAAACTGAGCCTTCAGAAGAACTGCAGCATGAAAACTAGCAGTCTCTTCAGCTGACTCCTGTGCTTGGACTAGGTTCTTTAACCCTGCAACTAACAAAACTTCACTGTCAAATACCAGTGAGTCTTGGCCTACCCTTTGTAACAAGCTGTGTGATGCTAAGTAGTTGTGCCCTGGGAAGTGAGGTTAGCAAGCACATTCCCTTTCTTAAGCAGTAGTGCCAGGAGGAAAGCATAAGTGTTTCTGCAAGTCTCTTCCCTTTTCTGTGGGATATGGAGAAGTTGCTCCTGCCTGTCTCTCCTTTAGCAGATGTGGTTTGATTTCCTGCAGGGTCATCCATAGCTGTCTCTCTTCACAGCTAACAGTGCGTTTTCCTTTGCAGGGCTGGGGTCTGCTGGGGCCCAGAAATGAGCTCTTTGATGCTGCCAAGTACAGACTGCTGGCTGACCAGCTTGGCTGTTCTGATGAGAGGTGGTGCTCTGAGGGCAAGTGGCGCTCCAAGTCAGGACCTTCCCTTGCCGACTTGTCAACCTGCTGGCGACGGATGGAGCCGGACGATTCCATCCAGCCCATGGAACAGGGCAGGATGCCCAAAGCAATGAGGAGAGAAGAGCTGGAAGAAGGGGAACTGGAGGAAGGGGAACTGGAGGAAGGAGAGCTGGAGGAAGAAGCGATCGATGTTTCTGATTATCTACCTATGGCACAGCAGGATGCTCGAACTCCAGGCAGAGATGCCAGGTATGTCTGCCCTGCTGCCTGCTCATCCAGGGTGCTAAAGAAGAGAGACTTTGTTTTTCTGCAGCTCCTCATGGCTGAACTGTAGGTTGCTGGTGTGGCCTGTAGGTGGGCCAAACACCGACTGCAGTACAAAATGAACACAAATCTTTTGAGTTTTAGTAGTCAACAGGAGTCAGGTCAATAAGGACCTGGTGGTGGTGGTTCTTTTTAAGGATGCTCTTGAGATTCAGAGATAATTTCACTGTTCTGTTGTTTGGGTTTTTTAAATACCTGTTAAAAGCTGTTGGTACTATCTGGTTTGTAGTGTTAGCATAAAGGGCTGATTGATTTTTAGTAGGTGACTTTACTGGGCTGGATCATTGCTCCATGACTGACAGCTTTTAGTAGCAAGATACAGCTTGACTTTTCAGATCAGATGACCAAAATTGTCTGTGCCTTTAACTACTCAATTTCAGACCTCAGTAGCAGACCTGAAGTGAGGTGTGTCTGAGCACAGGGTAGCTGTCTGTATATCAAACTGTTCCTGTATATCAAGCTGTTTCACCTTCTGTGCAGCAGAGGAGGGAGTTCCATTGAAATGACAGATGACAACACTGCCATCCGTGCCCTGACACAGTTCCCACTTCCCAAAAACCTTTTGGCTCAAGTGATTCAGATTGCAACCTCTTCCTCCACAGTCAAGGTAAGGTGACAAAGCTCAAAGCTTATCTCCTCGGATGCTTTTTTCCAGGCAGCTGAGAACTGGGGAGAGAAGTTAAAACTAGGCCTAGAAAAGTCAGCCTGAAGAGCAAGAAAAAGAGCTTGTGATAGGTTTGCATTTCCCCCTGTATCTGCCACAAACCCAAGTTTGTGTGACTGGGAGCAATGTGTAATTTCTGTGCTGACTGAATCTTTCCACAACTTGATTCTTGCCAATATCTGGTGATCCTCCCCCTTGGTATGTGCACCCTCTGCCTTCCCAGACCTCATGTGCTCAGCAGACAGTAGCTGTGCTCCACCCCGTAAGCTGTCGATGACATTCTCCACCCAGCTGTCTGCTCTCACTTCTGCTTAGCCTTCTGAGCTAAGGGAGTGGAATTCAGTGCAGTAAACCTGTTCTAGTACAAAAAACCCTCAACCCCAAATCAATCTAATCTCTGCTTAGAAACATTGGGGTGTGTTTTGGAATGGTTGCCTGGTTCTGTAGGCTCTGAACACTTCCCCAGATCTGATGCTGTCTGTGTCTCTTTCAGGAGTACATGCAGTTCCGTACAGTAGGCACCAAGACCAAGATCTGCAAGCTGACGCTCCGCTGGCCCTGTCCCATGACCTTTGCTGCCAAGGGACGCCGCAAGGTGGAGGCAGAAAACAAAGCAGCAGCGCTGGCGTGTCAGAAGCTTAAGGTAACTGTGTGTGGCTCCTACATCCCATGTCTGATGTGGCTGAGAGACTCCTTGCTCCTGACTTCATAGAGTCATGAAGGTTGGAAAAAAGACTTCTAAGAGCATCAAGTTCAACCATTAACCTAACACTGCTAGGTCATCACTAACCCATGTCCCTCAGCACCACATCTCCACGTTGGGTAGGACTTGCTGAATTGGCATGACATACCAGAACCCTAGCAAGAGCATTAACAGCCCTTGCAAGAGGGTTTTGTCAGATGCAGTTGTGGCTGCTTTTTCTTTGATGGATCTGTTGAAGACCTTCCTGTGAGCATTGTGTTGGGGATACGTAGTGGTTGGCTTCAGAGTTGAGATGGGATTGTGTCTGGTTTCTTGCTTTGGCAAAAGCAGTAGGTGGTAGATTCGGCTATGGGGTAAGGAATTAGCCTGGCTGAACACATAGGACCCACATGCTCCATACACCAGCACCTCACAGTCAGCAGTCTTGTGCCTGACAGTGGTGTTTGCCTCTTCCTTTGCAGAGCCTTGGCTTGGTGGACAAGAACAACAACCCCCTCAGCCATGCTATGTACAACATGACTTCCTTGAGGGAGCTGGGTGAGAACCAGAGGAAGCCCTGCCACATCAAAGTCCCTGAAGCAACTCTGCGCAAGATTGAGAACTATCTGAATCATGTAAGGCTTGTTCAGCTCTCTGAGAACCACCTTGGGCTCATCCCATTTCACTGCTGGAATTGCACCTGGGTTGAAAGCTTCATGTCAAAATATGGAAGGAAATCATGGCTTGATCAGTCTGTTTGGAGATTGAGAAGCCCTTCCTGGGCAGTGGGGCTTCTCTGTATTCATCTGTGATGGCTTTTGGGATGTCACTGAGTGCAGTTGTGGCTTATGTGTGGCCTTTTTAGGCTCATGAGTGCCCCCGGTGCAAGTATTGGTTCATAGAATCATTAAGATTGGAAATGACCTCTAAGATCATCAAGTCCAACTGTTGACTGAACACTGCCAAGTCACTACTAAACCATGTCCCTCAGCACCACATCTCCACAGCTTTTAAACCCCTCCAGCGATGGTGACTCCACCAGTGTCCTGGGCAGCCTGTTCCAATGCCTAACCACCCTTGAAGAAATATTTCCTAACGTCCAACCTAAACCTTCCCTGGCACAACTTGTGACAGGATGAGAGGAAACAGCCTCTTATTACCTCAGAGAGGAGACCAACCCCCACCTGGCTCCTCCTTTCAGGGAGTTGGAGAGAGCCGGTAGTAGGTCTCCCATGAGCCTCCTTAGCTTCTCCAGCTAACCAGCCCCAGCTGCTCCTCACTATACTTGTGGTCTAGACCCTTCACCACCTTCATTGCCCTTCTCTGGACACACTCCAGCACCTCAGAGTCATTCTTGGAGTGAGGGACCCAAAACTGAACAGCTCTGGTTGTGCCTCATAGCTTTACAAGGACCAGGGGCTGGTACTTGTGCATTTCCCTCAGAAGTGGCTCTTGTAGTATTGTACATTAGTGGTGGATGCAGGTCCTTGTGGTGCACCCAGTGGTACTTTCATCCAGGAGGTCCCTCTTCCTGGTGGACCAGTGGTGACAACTAGAGGGGCTAAGACAGGGCTCATTAGGAGCATTCCCTGTCAAAGCAGGAGTTAGTGCCAAGGTAAGGTGAGGTTGAGCACAGCTCAGGTACGAATGTGTAGCTTATAGAATCACAGAATGGTTTGGGTTGGCAGGGACCTCTGGAAGTCATCTAGTCCAACCCCCCTGCACTGGGCAGGGACATCCCCAACTAGATCAGGTTGCTCAGAGCCCTGTCAAGCCTCACGTTGAATGCCTTCAGGGATGGGAACTCAACCACCTCCCTGGGCAACCTGGTCCAGTGTTCAACCACCCTCGTGGGGAGGAACTTTTTCCTAATATCAAGTCTAAATCTACTCACCTCTAATTTAAAACCATTGCCCCATGTCCTTTCCCTCCAGGCCTTTGCAAACAGGCCCTCTCCAGCCTTCTTGGAAGTTCCTTTTAGGTACTGGAAGGTCACTAGTAGTTCCCCCCGAAGCCTTCTCTCCTTCAGGCTGAACAATCCCAGCTCCCTCAGCCTGTCCTCATAGCAGAGGTGTTCCAGCCCCTGAGCATTCTTGTGGCCTCCTCTGGACCTGCTCCATCATGACCATGTCCTTTCTATATTGAAGGCTGCAGAACTGGACCCAGTATTCCAGGTGAGGTCTCACCAGAGCAGAGTAAAGTGGCAGAATCACCTCTCTGGATCTGCTGGCCATGCTTCTCTTGCTGCAGCCCAGGATGCCATTGGCCTTCTGGGCTGCCAGCATGCACTGTTTGCTCATGGCCAGTTTCTCATCCATTAGCACCCCAAGTCCTTTTCTGCAGGGCTGCTCTCTAACATCTCAGCTTCTTGAACTCAAGAAAGCCAGGATCATGCCCAAGGCAGCAGCCACCTCTGAATGCCCTGCTGTGAGTGACTAAATCAAGGGCTCCAGTGAGCTGAGTCTGCCTCCCATGCTTACAGGAGCATGAGCTGTCACACCATGCATGGAAGGGGATGGCTTTGTGGCTCAGGATAAGGCTGAATCCCAAAGCACTGCACTGTAACTGAACATCTGGGGCAGTGCTGTGACTTGGTTCCAGACAATTCCTGACCTACTGTTGCTCCTTTTGGTTCTTCCTGTGGGATGTGGGACTTTTTGTTTTTTCTTTTGCCAAGATAGAATATTTCTGGCTTAGCTGAATGCTGATGTTTTGTGCAAGTTATGTGACTGGGCTTCCTGAGGGAGAGAAGGGTGGTGGTGTAAATTGATAGTTCCCAAAAGCTGCTCTTTAGGGGCTGTTGCATCAGTTGAATGCAGAGTAGCCACTGGCTTGGAGACCTTTAATTACTGTTTTGTGCCTGTCAGTTTAGGCATCAGCACTAATACCCCTCTTAAAATAGGGATTTTAATGAGGAAAATGCAGGGAGCTGCCCACTTCTCACTTGAAGTAACCTCACTCCAGATGATGAGTTACCTAAAGTCTGGAGACTTTGGCAAAGTTTCATGGTCACAGCAAGGCCAATCTGGCTGCATCTGTCCAGGCACTTGTTTCTTTCTGTCCTTCTCAGGATGGATACTAATCTTTTTGTCCCTGCCAACTTCTTACCATCTCTCCCAGTATCCAGTGGACATCAGGGAATCCAGGCCCCGGATTGCTGATGACATGATGAACCTGAGCAAGGAATCCGGTGCGATAAGTGATGCCATCACGGGGAAGACATACATACCCATGCTGGAAGCTGAGGAGGTGCGCCTCAGCCAGAACCTCCTGGCTCTCTGGAAGAGGAGGGGATCCTCGTGGCAGGAGAGCCACCCACTGCCAGTAGATCCTCACAAGGACACCATCCTGTCGGCCATCGAGCAGAACCCTGTGGTGGTAATAGCAGGAGACACAGGCTGTGGGAAAACCACGAGGATCCCTCAGCTCCTGCTGGAACACTACATCCTGGAGGGCCGCGGCGCCCGCTGCAACGTGGTGATCACCCAGCCAAGGAGGATCAGCGCCATCTCGGTTGCCCAGCGCGTGGCACAGGAGCTGGGTCCCAACATGAGGAAGAACGTGGGCTACCAGGTGCGACTGGAGAGCAAGCCACCTGCCAGGGGAGGAGCCCTGCTCTTCTGCACCGTGGGCATCCTGCTGCGCAAGCTGCAGGGGAACCCCAGCCTGGAGGGCGTCAGCCATGTGGTGGTCGATGAGGTCCACGAGCGAGACGTCAACACGGATTTCCTGCTCATCCTGCTGAAAGGCATCCAGAAGCTCAACCCTGACCTGCGCCTGGTCCTCATGAGTGCCACGGGAGACAACCAGCGTTTCTCCCATTACTTTGGGGATTGCCCTGTGGTCAAGGTGCCTGGTTTCATGTACCCGGTGAAGGAGTACTATCTGGAGGAGATCTTGGCCAAGCTGGGCCGGCATCGACACCGACACTATGAGATCAAGGTGGGTACGCTGTGGTGGTAAAGCCCTTGCTCTTGGATGAGGCACTGGCTTCTGGGGTACCAGCAGGGGAGAGTTGTGGCCTGGGACTGGTCCCTCTTCTCTTCCCTGGGGTGCTTGGGCAGTGTTTGCTTAGGTTTAGTTCCACGTTAGCCCTTGTGAGGTGAAGTCAGCTTGGTAGAATCCTAGAGTATATTGATTAAGTGATGGATAAAGATGACTTCAGATTTGGGTATGAGTTACTTTAGTCCATCTTTAATGTGAAGTTTGTTTATGTTTGAGTTAAGAGCTGTTTATGTTTGAGTAAGTTAATAGCTCCCTGACCTTGTGTGTGTCTATACATAGATGCAGACTTGAATGTTGGCATCCTCTCTGTTCAAGCCTGATCCAAGAGCAGGATGGTTATGGCTTACAGCAGTCTGTTACCTAAGTGCTCACTGTCGTGCATAACTGAATTCCCTGATTGCTGCTTTTTGGAGCTAGTCTTACTGTTCCTCTGGAAAATGTCATCGAGACATGTACTCTTTCCTGTGGGTAACCTTTCAGTTGTGGGTCATGGAATCACAGAATCATTGAGTTTTGGCCAGGACCTCTAGACAGATTCTAGTCCATCCTGCTGGACTAGGAGCTCTCAGCCCACTTCTCCAGCCTGGCGAGGTCCCTCCCTGTGGCTGAGCAACCATCTGGTGTAGCAACCACTTCTTTTTCCTGTTGTGAATCAGCAAACTGGCTGAGGGTGTCCTAGTGCCTTCAGGGCAATCTACCTGTTCCTATTGTGGCTGGGATTTCTACCTGTGCTTTTTAAACTGGCCTGAGAGGTACCTTCCAAATTACTGAGAGATACAAAACTGCTGCTTTGTGCATGGTGGGTTTTGGAGGTTCACAGTTTTGTCCCCAGAAATATGTTAATTTTTGTTGCCTGTTCAGTGCAGGTAAACAAATCTCCACTAGCTTCCAAGTTGGGAGAGCAGGAAAAGGACTGTATATTCTCACTGCTCAGCAGAGGAAACTGGCAGAAGCTGTGACAAGAGCAGGTTCCAGATGGAGCCAAAACCAGACTTCTGAGGTTGCTGGCTCCTAGTTGTGGGCAGACTGTCCAAGTGCAGGCATTTGCTCTCTGGGAGGCTCTGTGCATCTCTGCTAGATTGCTACTCACTTGTCTGTGTGTATCCTCCTGTTTTATCCAGCAATCAGATGATGAATGTGTCCTCGACCTTGATTTGATCACTGACCTCGTACTCCAGATCGATGCCCATGGAGAACCAGGTAGGTTCTGCCTTGCTTCCTTGCTCTTTTTTGCTGAGGGGGAAAAAGTGAACCCTGCAGAGCCCAGAACTTTGGCATAGAAAACATGGTGCTCAGTTGACTTCTGTGAGGCCACCTTGAATTCCTGATGACCTGAGCACTCTGGAGCCAGTGTGGCATGAGCTGTTTCTGATGCTTAAGACAACATCGGAGTCCTCAGAGTCTCAGTGTCCTGAGATTCAGCTGTTCCTGGGATGAAGGGCAAGACCTGTACGTACTGCAGCATTTGCAGCCTTGTGCTGCACAATTGAGTCTTTTCTATCTTGGAGATCCATTGCTCTTAAATACCTTTTCCTGGAGGTGATGTTTCTGTGAAGAAGGCAGGACTCTCAGATGACTTCGAAGAGTTTTAAGTGTTTCAAAGCTAGCAGAAGGTGTTCACTCGAACTACAGGTGGTCTGGTTTCTTTCTGGGCTTTAAACCCTTGCCTTAATGAGCTTACTGAAGGAGATAACAGCATAGCAGATACGAAGCCTAGGAGGACCATTCCCCTGGGTCTGACTTCCTTCCCATAGTGGCTGTATCTGTCATTTGTTTGTGGTCAGCATGGTGCAGGTTCTCTCGGAGATCACCTGGCAGGGGCAGCACAGACACAGACTGTGCATTGCTTTGGCTTTCTCGGACTAAGGATTGCTGTGGATTTGGGGAAATAAGGAGTGTTGTTCTGGGCAACAGAAGCAGTTTCTCTCTCCAGCTGGGGAAAAGCACTTGGATTTCTAGGTTGCTTGTTCTTAACTCTTTTTCTCTTTCAGGTGGGATCCTTTGCTTTCTCCCTGGTTGGCAGGAAATCAAAGGAGTGCAGCAGCGCCTGCTGGAGATGCTGGGCTCGCAGAACAGCCGGTACCTCGTGTTACCAGGTGAGAGGCAGGGCCAGGCATTCTCCTCCCAGGATCTGGGGAATGGATAAGTCAAGTGATGGAGAAGTTCCTGGGAGTGCTGGTGGACAAAAAGTTGTCCATGAGGCAGCAGTGTGCCCTTGTGGCCAAGAAGGCCAATGGATGTGATGTTTGGGGACATGTTTAGTGGTCTCCTGGGGTGCAGGAAAGAAGAGTGTGACCAGCAGGTCCAGGGAGGTTCTCCTCCCCCTCTCCTCTGCCCTAGTGAGGCCACATCAGGAGTGCTGGGTCTAGTTCTGGGCTCCCCAGCTCAAGAGAGACAAGGAACTACTGGAGAGAGTCCAGGGGAGGCTAGGAAGATGCTTGAGGAGCCTGGAGCATGTCTGGGAGGAGGAAAGGCTGAGAGCCCTGGGGCTGCTTAGCCTGGAGAAGAGCAGAGCCAGAGGGGAGCTGCTCCATGCTGAGCAAGAGCTGAAGGGTGCAGGGGGCAAGAGGCTAGGGCCAGACTCTGCCCAGTGGTGCCCAGGGCCAGGCCAATGGGCACAAACTGGAAGCCAGGAGGTTGCATGTGAACAGGAGGAGAAAGTTGTTTGGTGTGAGGGTGCAGAGCCCTGGCCCAGGCTGCCCAGAGAGCTTGTGGAGTCTCCTTTTCTGGAGAGGTTCCAAATGTGCCTGGAGGTGATGGTGGTCAAGCTGCTGTGGGTGACCCTGCACCATGCTGGATTCTGTGCAGTTCAGCTGTTGCACTGGTACAGAGCAAGCTTTTACACTCTGAGGTACATTCCTGTTGTGTAATTGTGCATGTTAAGCAGGAATAACTCCTCCCAGCAGAGGCTGTCCAGACCTGTATGTGATCAAAGAAACTGCCTTCCTCTGCCTTCAGCAATTCAGAATTAGGCAAGGAGGAAACTGCTAAACTCTGCATTGCTGTAGTTGCATGCTGACCCTGCATGGAAGAGGTCTTCAATCCCTGTTTTATGGGATGGACATGTACCTTGTAGCTCAGCTTTGATTAGTGTCTTTAACATTCTGTGTCCAAGGAGGGAAATTTATAACAAAAGCCTTACTCTGCAAGGCTTGGGGCAGAGTGGCTGGAAAGCTGCTGGGGGAAAAGGACCTGGGGGTGTTGTTTGATAGTGCCTGAAGATGAGGCAGCATTGTGCCCAGGTGGCCAAGAAGGCCAGCAGCATCCTGGCTTGGATCAGCACTAGTGTGACAGCAGGACTGGGGCAGGGATTGTCCTCCTGAACTGGGCACTGGGGAGACCACACCTGGAATCCTGTGTTAAAAGAAGAACATAAGGTGCTGGAGTGTATCCGGAGAAGGGCGACAAAGGTGCTGAAGGGTCTAGAGCACAAGTGTTGTGAGGAGCAGCTGAGGGAACTGAGATTGGTTAGTTTGGAGAAGAGGAGGCTCCGGGGAGACCTTCTGGCTCTCTGCAACTCCCTGACAGGAGGCTGGAGCCAGATGGGGAATGGTCTCTTCTTCCAAAGAACAAGTGATAGGATGAGAGGAAACAGCCTCAGGTTGCAGCAGAGGAGGTTTAGGTTGGACATGAGGAAGAATTTCATCACTGAAAGAGTTGTCCAGGCCTGTCCAAGGCTGCCCAGGGCAATGGTGGAGTCACCATCCCTGGAGGGGTTGAAAAGCCATGGAGATGTGGTGCTGAGAGACATAGTTTAGTGGTGATCTGGCAGTGGTAGGTTAGTGGTTGGACTCAGTGGTCTTAGAGGTCTTTTCCAACCTTAATGATTCTGTGGTTCTAAGGCTTTAAGATTTCAGATGTTGGTTTGTTTGGGATTTTTTGTTTGTTTTTAATGGACCTCCCCATTCAGTGTTAAACAGGAGTCAGCCAAGAGCACAACTTCAAGCAGCTCAGTTGCTGCTAAGGGCAGGTGTTCCTTTGTGAAGAGACCTGTTGTGCTTCCTGGCCACTCTCTGCAGTTGCTGTGAGTTTCTCCATGTCACTGATTTGTAATAGGGCAAATAATGGATATAGAGGAGTTACAGGCCCTTGCTGATAACCATTTTTGACCAAGAGAAACCCCATGACAGTGAGGGTACCCCTTTCCCTTGCCCCATGGGCTTTTGCAAAGGGGGATCTGCAGAACTGGATGATGGCAGGCAATGGGACTTCTGTCAGGCTCTGGGAATATCCCGGTGTGGCATTCAGCCTCTCTGGGACAGGAGGTGATCAGAGCTCCTGCTGATGGGGAGCCATAGAAATGAAGCCACTGAAATGAGGCCTTCCTTAATGATGCATGGAAGATTTTTTTTGTGGGGTCTGGCTGGCAGGAAACTGGTGCCAATGAACATTAACAAGTGGTGTCCCCATCCCTGTCCCCCAGTTCTGGAAGTGGGAGGTGATGGTACAAGAACACCGAGAATCCTTGCCCACCTTGGCCTTGTACTGTGAAGCAGCTCAGGAGAGTGAGATTGACTCTAGTTTTGTTTCCTAGTGCACTCCAACATCCCCATGATGGACCAACAAAACATTTTCCAGAGGCCTCCACCAGGTGTCAGGAAGATCGTCCTGGCCACCAACATCGCGGAGACCTCCATCACCATCAATGACATTGTCCACGTGGTGGACAGTGGCACGCACAAGGAGGAACGCTACGACCTAAAGACCAAGGTACTGATGATTGCTCACCTCTTAAGAGTATTTGGGACCCACTGGAGCTGATGGATGTTTTCAGAACAACATTTGAAATGCCATTAATGGGATGATAGAGCTGCTTCCCATTCAGCCCTCAGGGTGCTGGTGCTGTGTCCCACTTTGGGGACAGTGTTTGGCTCATTGAGAGAGTGTTGGCCTTTACCAGGCTCCTTGACGATTTTTGAACAGACAAATGTCTGGTGACTTCAAAGATGTGTAAGGCAAATGCTGCTCCCTTCCCATCTCTCTGTTAACCATCTGCAGGTTTCCCATTCTGCTGTGATTTCATTGTAAACCTCTTTCTAGCCAAAGCAAGGCAGCTCTGACCTGTTGGGTACCTCTCTTGTTTGAAGGTATCTCCATCCCAAAGCCTTAGCTTGTTAGTCAGCTTTAAGAGGGGAGAACACTGCTCTTGAGTCATGTTTATGGTGGTGTTGGGACCTGAGAAGGCTCTTGTGTGGATGCTTTCATAACAACCTGAAGGCACCTGTGCTGCTGTTGCTCTTGGAAGAAGGGATTCTGGCTACTTAAAGGGCTCATCAGAAAGATGGGGACAGACTTCTTAGCAGGGCCTGTTGTGACAGCACAAGAGGTGATGGTTTGAAACTAAAAGAGGAGATTCAGACTAGGTAGAAGGAAGAAATGTTTTATGCTGAGGGTGGTGAGAGCCTGTCCCAGGTTGCCCAGAGAGGTGGGAGATATCCCATCCCTGGAACCGTTCCAGGTCAGGTTGTTTGTGACTCTGAGCAACCTGCTCTAGTTGCAGATGTCCCTGCTGGCTGCAGGGGGTTGGACTAGATGACCTCTAAAGGTCCCTTCTCACCCAAACCATGCTTTGATTTTATACACTGCTGCCCCTTCCCCTCCTTGTGCTAGAGCATCTTACAGGACCAGGTGGAACAGTTCTAGTTTCAAACCAATCCATTTCTATTTGCCCAGTTTTAACCCAGTTCATCTCACAATGCAGACCCTGCAGTGCCTGTGCCAGCAGGCAGTGGCACCATGCTCTGTGAGGAGCTCCTGGGCAGCTCCATGCTCTGTAGCCGAGGCAGGTGTCCAGCAGGTGGCATCAGGGTCTCATCCATGCACCGAGCAGCTCAGGCCTTCACTCTTCTGCCTGCTAGAGACCAGCACCGCAAGGTGCAGGACAGTGGGAAAGGCTTCCCTTGCCCTTTAGCAGGATGAGGAGTCGGAGGTCTCAGGGCTGGTTGGAAGGTTGCATTTCAACAGGACATACCCAAACCTTCTTCTCCTAGGTGTCCTGCCTGGAGACGGTGTGGGTGTCCAAGTCGAACGTGGTGCAGAGACGCGGGCGCGCTGGCCGCTGCCAGTCGGGGTTTGCCTATCACCTCTTCCCCCGCAGCCGCCTGGACAAGATGCCAACGTACCAGGTGCCAGAGATCCTGCGCACGCCCCTGGAGAACCTGGTGGTGCAGGCCAAGATCCACATGCCAGAGAAAACAGTAAGCACAGTACACACACCTGCAGCCCAGTCAGCCAGCAGGACATGGCCTGCCTGGTGCCAGTTCCAGAGAGGTGATGTGACCACAGACATGAGATGCTGATGAGTTTGGTTGCTGCTGTTCTAACTGCAGGGCTGGCTGGGGAAGTTAAAGACCAGGAAATGCATGGATTGCTTAGATTACAGAATATGTCTGGAGAGGGCTGTGCTCGTATCCCAGAAGGCAGAGGGAGGGAAGCGTGGTGCAGTCTGAGGCCCATGGGCAGGGCAGTGGGATCCCAAGGGCTCGCCCGCATTCCTCTGGGAGAAACATGCCCATTTTTTCCCCCCCTTTTCCCTTCCCTGTGCTGTGTTGCAGGCAGTTGAGTTTCTCTCCAAGGCTCTGGACAGCCCCGACATCAAAGCTGTGGATGAAGCAGTGATCTTGCTGCAGGAGATTGGTGAGCTACTGCTGTGTCCTGGTGTGGGTGTGATGGAAACATGTTTGCTGTCTAAACATGGGAAGTGGGAGTGAGCATGGGATCCTGTGGGACAGACTGGGCAGGATTATCCCTCGATGGGGATGGCAGCTGACAGGGACTTCCCAAACTGTAGTGCTGCTTTATTTCCCACGCTGCTTTCCTCAAGGAGTAGGGAGAACTTCCTGAGGCTTAAAAAAAAAGGGAGGCTGTTCATAGCTGGAGTCTGCTGCTTGTCATCAGCCTGTTTCAGCCTTTGCTTTGCCCTCAGTCACTTAGACCTGGCAGGTCCTGGGTAGTTGCTGCAGGCACCTATGCCACATGCCTCCCCTGGAGGTTACACCAGTTCTTCCGAGCCAAGTAGGGAGGTTCTGATGGTAGCTCCCTGAAGCCACCATCCCCACCGCTTTGGCCCCACCGGGGAGCTGCTGGATGTGCCCTCACAGGTGGTTCTGTTGCAGGAGTGCTGGACCAGCGAGAAGCCCTCACCACTCTGGGCAAGCGCCTCGCTCAGATCTCCACAGATCCTCGGCTGGCTAAGGCCATCGTCCTAGCCTCCATCTACCGCTGCCTCCACCCTCTGCTCGTCATTGTTTCCTGCCTCACCCGGGACCCTTTCAGCAGCAGCCTGCAGAACCGTGCTGAGGTGGACAAGGTGAGGAGCCCCTCAGAGAAGAAGGTGGAAAGCAGGCAGGGAAGGGTCTGCTGCTCAGCTGACGCATGTGTCTGTGTCCCAGGCCAAGGCTGTCCTGAGCAGGGAGAGTGGCAGCGATCACCTTGCCTTCGTCAGGGCTGTGGCAGGCTGGGAGGAGGTGCTGAGACGCAGAGACAGTCGGGCCAGGGACAACTACCTGCAGGACTACTACCTGTATGGTCCCAGCCTTCGCTTTATCAATGGTGAGTCTGAGGCCTGCTGCTCCCCTGTGTGCCCTGGAATGGCTGAAGCATTGGTAAAGAAGGTGGTGCAGAACTGGGGTGGACTGAGCGGGTGACAGCTGGACTTGGGTGTGGGTTGGTTCTGGCTTTGGCTCTGGGTGCCAGGAGAGCCACAGGCAGGACAGGTCTCTTGTCCTAGTGCTCAGGCTGAGCCTCCAATCACAGAATCATTAAGGTTGGAAGAGACCTCAAAGATCATCAAGTCCAACCATTTACCTATCTCCACCATGCCCCCTTGAGTTCAAGTCATACAGTTTAGGATAAGGAAGTACTTTTGTCAATGCCAGAGCTGGTGAAAAAGAGGAGAATCTTCATTCCCTGAGGCTGTCTCTTCCCTGCAGGCCTTGTCAAGCAGTTCTCCGAGAACCTCTATGAAGCCTTCCTGGTGTCATCCCCATCTGACTGTACCATGCCATCATCTGTATGTAACCAGTACAGTGAAGAGGAAGAACTTGTCAAGGGAGTCCTCATGGCTGGGCTCTACCCCAATCTCATCCAGGTACTGGCTTCCCACTCTACCATCTCTCCTGGACTTGCTGGTCACTGTGGGTAGCACAGGGAAGCGTTGAGGTGCAAGAGATGCTTGTGTTGTCTTCAGAGCATGTGTCTGCTCAGGCTGACTGCTCGTGTTTCTGCCTGCTGCACTGGTGCAGTTCCCAGGTCTCTCCTTGAGAGGAGTGGCCACCCCAGCCTGTGAGGTTATAGTCATAGAATCACAGAACCCTTTGGGTGGAAGAGACCTTTAAGATCATCAAGTTCAACTGTTAACCAACAGTGCCAGGTCACCACTAAACCATGTCCCTCAGCACCACATCTCCACAGCTTTGAAACTCCTCCAAGGATGGTGACTCCAGCACTTCCCTGGGCAGCCTGGGCCAGGCCTTAACAACTCTTCTTGTCATCTCCACCTAGCTCCAGCCTCCTTTCAGTGAGATGGAGAGAGCCAGAAGGTCTCCTCTGAGCCTCCTCGTTCAGAACTGAACCCAGGATTTGAGGTGTTTGGGTTCTTGTAGCTTGATCTGGGAGCCATCAAAGTGGCATCTTCCTCCTCCTATTTGCTGCCCCTTGTTTGGTATTTGGTGACTGCCAGGTCTGGTCACCCCCACTGCTAACAGAGTGGAGCTGCTGCAGTGGAGGAACCTACCTGCCCCTACACACACATGTAGCAGAGAGAGCTGTGGGGACAGGCAGGCTGGCCCTGGTGGGGCATGCCTGCTGGTTGTGCAGGGGTTTGAGATGATGTTCTCCTCTCAGGTGAGACAAGGCAAAGTGACCCGTCAGGGCAAGTTCAAACCCAACAGCTACGCCTATCGGACAAAGGCTGGCACTGTGCTGCTCCACAAGTCCACCATCAACAGGTGGGTGATCTGTGTCGATCTGTGACCACGGGAGGGTGGGGACCCATGCCACGCACAGCCCAGCACCTGCTGGCTGTGCTCAGGCCCTGCAGACGCATGCAGGACTGCGGTAGAACACGTCCCTGCTGTGGCTGATAAGGCTGTTCCTGCGCAGGGAGGCCTCCAAGCTCTACAGCCGCTGGCTGACGTACTTCATGGCGGTGAAGTCCAACGGCGGGGTGTTCGTGCGGGACTCCTCCCAGGTGCACCCGCTGGCCGTGCTGCTCATGACCGACACAGATATCCACGTCCGAGGTGAGTGGATGCCTCCTCCGCCACCACCTCCTTATGTGCCTCCACTGCTCCTCCTGATGCTCCAGGCACACTGCAGGCTGGTTACGCCTTGAGTCTGCTCTGAGCAGCTCTGCTGCTTCTCTTAGCCAACTACCTTCTGCTGCTTTCTGAGCCTCCTGCTGTGGGATGGGGTCACAAAAGCAGTGGAGCAGTGGTTTGTGAGCTCTTCTCAGCTGTAGCTCTCCAGGGAGACAAGTGAGCCCCAGGCTGGCTGAGCAAGGCCTGTGCCTGGAGGCTCCTCCTTGGGGAATGAGGAGCTGAGCTGGTCTTCAGCCATGGTTGGTGCGTGAGGAGGAGCCAGTCCTTCTCCCCATAGATGCCTTCCTTCAGTCCATGGGGTTTGGCAGTGCCACAGTTGCTCTGTAGCCCTGTGGTCAGTCACCTTCTGTGGGAACCAGTGGGAGGATCCATCCCTGTGTGATGGGTCAGAGTTCTGCCTGGCTTTTGTGGGAGCTGCTGGAATGAGTGCAGGGAGGAGCTGTGCTGTCTCTGGTACAGGTGGTGGAGCTGGCTGAGTGGCCAGCACAGCTGGGACAGCTCAGCACCAGTCCAGCTTCTCACCTCCTCTCTTCTTCCCCACCAAGACGATGGCTGGCGAGCAACAGTCTCCCTGACAGACAGTGATCTCCTGGTGCTGGAGGGAGACTCCTACACCATCCGCCTCCTGCGCGACTTCCGCGTGTCGCTCTCCAAGATGGTGGAGACGTGCCTGTGCTACGAGATGGCAGCCATCCCCGGGGACCTGCACCACCAGCACAGCCAGCTGCTCGACATCCTGGTGGATCTGCTCAAAGGGCCTCCTGGCAGCTACGGCGCTTAGGCAGAGCTGGAGGATTCTGTGGGGACTTGTAATTTGTATACAGATGTTCACAAATGTTTATTTAAATAAAGTTCTATTTATCCCTTGTGAAGTCATCTCTCTCCATCCTAGAAGATTAATGTTGTCTGAATCTCCTGCTGTCGGCTCCGTGCATGGTCACCACGTAGGAAGAACCAGTGCAGCGCAGCCTGGAACAGACTGGGAGTGCTGACAGATACCGGCGCCAGCTCCGCGGATACTCAGCCACCTGCCGCCTCTGCTCCTGACGGTGTCAGACCCCAGCTGGACACACGGACATGGCTGCTGCGGGTGTCCTCTGCCCCCATCCCCACAGGGTGCTGGAGCTCCTGGCTCAAGAGGAGGACAGATATCCCAGTGTGTGACCGTGCCTGCTTCGGGGGCCAGGCAGAGCGTGAAGCCAGCAGCTCTGGTCCCTGGATCCAGCAGCCCCGGCGCAGGGTGGTGATCCTGGTGTCTTCACTCTCTTCACACCCCAAGGATGTCGTTGGAGGAGAGGAAGCCCCACAGGTGCTGAATGGATGTGACATTCCAGGCAGGATCTTGGAGCCTGGCAGCGGGGCCCTGCCAGCCTGCAGTGGCATCAGGAGTGTGAACTGTGACTTGTCATTCCCGCCCTGCCTGTACTTCTTGTCCTCTTGCATTGTTGGTTTTTTTAATTACTATTAATTATTATTATTATTATTATTATTATTATTTCTTGTTCTCCCTACGTCAAGGAGGCCAATCCCTGTCACTTATGCAGCACAGGACACGATTGTAGATGCCAGTCTGCCTGTGAGCGTGTGCTCCTGCAGGAAGCCAGGAGATGGGCACAGAATTCTTTGTTTCCTATGACTGGGACCATATTTCTGTGGAAGGAGGATTGCGACAGGCACAGCACTCGAGGAGAAACCTGGAGTTCAATCCCAGCTTGGCCTTGGATTCCCTGTCGGCTGAAGACAGTGACCTACCTCACAGGGCTGTTGTGAGGCTTCCTTTGTGTTTGTAAGGCGTGTGAGCCCTCGGGGGGACAGTGCGGGAGAGGAACCAGCGCTTCACACTCGTTTTGCCGATGGGGAGGGGGGCCGGGGCGCAGCCGGAGGGCCGTGCCCTCGGGGTGGAAGCGTCACGGGGATACCGCAGGGGAGGTGGCTGCTGCTTTCCCCAGCAGAAGGCAGTCCGGGGCCTGGGATCCTTTGTTTTTACTCACCATTTCTTATGCTCTTTGTATCTGAAATCCAGGCAATGTTTGCCCGCGGAATGGAAGCAGCAGGAATCCCTCAGCCGAACGCGAGGGGGAGAGATGGCAAAGGGCTTCCTGCCTGCCCCATGCTGGGACAGGAGCTGCCTCCTCGGGGACCACCCTTGGTTGGCTTCTCCCCCCTCTCTACTAAGATTCAGTTTACTGGTCATGTGCTTTAATTACCGGAGCTGTGGCCTCTGCCATGGGAGCTGATGGAGGGGGTGGGGCTGTGCGGGACCCCGCGGCTGGGGGAGGGAAAGCACAAGGGCGAGGGGCTGGGGGGTCAGGGCTGGAGGTGTTCCTGTGCCCGAGCTCCTGGCTCTGCTCCAGGCCCGCGGGGTCCTGCAGCCTACGTTCACTCAAAACTTCTCATCTTCATTTCACTTGCTTGAGGTTGTCACTATGATTTGAGCAGTGTTTGTTTCTTTTGGCCTGTATAATGGGCAGTAATGGTTTTCCCTTCCAGCAGGTTTAAAAAAAACGTAAAAAGACAAAAAAAAAAAAAAAAAAAGACTAAGCTATTGTCTAAATGGTTCAGAATTAGTGTGATATTGGGATACTTCAGTGGCTGTTATGTGATACTGGATCTTTTTACAACCTAGATTAAAGACAATAAAAAGGGATAGAGTAGTAACTGCCTCTGTCCTCTTCATTCTTTCTGCCTATTGGTTGTTATGTTCTTGCTCCTTTTCCTGGGGCAGGCATGAGCAGCAGACACAGTGAGGGGAGAGATGTGTGCTGACCTCTGACACTGTAAGGGCTCTGCTGCCCCAAATCTGGGGTGTTCTGCCCCTTCCTGAGCTGTGCTGGGGAAGCAGCAGAGTTCATTCACTGGGGAAGCTGTTCTCCCAAGGAACAAGTGCTAGAATGAGAGGAAACAGCCTCAAGTTGTGCTAGGGGAGATTTAGGTTGGACATGAGGAACAATTCCTTCCCCAAAAGGGTTGTCCAGGCCTGGGACAGGCTGTCCAGGGCAGTGGTGGAGTCACTATCCCTGGAGGGGTTTAGAGGAGGTGGAGGTGTGGTGTTGAGGGCGATGGTTGAGTGGTGGCCTGGCAGTGCTGGTTAATGGTTTACTTGATGAGCTTCCATGCCTTTTCCAATCTAACTCATTCAGTGCTTGGGTGGCTGTAGTTATGGGGGTGCAGCTGCAAGATGAGGCTGAAGGCAAAGTCCTGCAGAAAGGTCCCATCAGCAGGTACCTGCTGTCAGTTAAAGGCTTCAGAAGCAAGGAGCAAGGTGATGGATCTGAGAGGGGTCACAGACAGCACCTATCAGGCCCACACAGAGTCACCCAGGAGCACAGCCCGGTGCTGAGGTGCACGGGGAGGGCTCTGGGGACAGGGGCAGGAACTGACGGCTCAGCACAGGGTGGGGTATGAAGCCTCCCTGGGCTGTGGGTCAAACCTCCTCAAGGGCACAGCTCTTTGGGATCTCGGGCCACATCCAGCTTCTGCCCCCATGGCTGGACAAGGAGACAGGGAGGATGGGCAGAAGGAAGAAATCCCCAGATCCATGGCAAAGCAATCTGTGTGAGTACCAGGTTCTGCCCTCTGACTGTACCAGCCCTGCTGCTCCGCACTGGAACCAAAGGCTTATGATGCCCAAGGGGAAGGTCACAGCAGGTGCCTGGGGTGAGGCCAGCACCCACCTTGCCTCTGAGCCCTGGCTGGAGGAGCAAAGCCAGGGAAAGGTGAATCTGACAGTGGCTGAAGGCACTGGAAACAAGGAACTTCCTTCACCCACTTTGTTATGGCTGCTTCTACCAGCAGCAGGGCAGGGGGTGGCCCTTGAGTGTACCAAGACCCGCCCTGCCCTGTCAAGCCTTCCCAATTCCCAAATAACTCACACCCAAGCTGAGGAGGAACATCTAGAAGCTTTATTTCAACCCTTTACAATAGTAAGAATCACAACATCAAGTCAGGAAATGTTGCTAAGGAGATGACAGTCTTACAGCCCCTCGCAGGAGGGCGAGACAGAAAGGCAGAAGCAAACCAGTATGAATCCACCCCAAGGCAGGAGGAGCTCTGCCCCTGCCCCCAGAGCTGTTGTCTCAGGCCTTACCCCCATGCACTAACCTCCCCCCCTCAGCACCACCCCACTACAGTACAGGTACAGAGGTGGCACCTGCCCCAGCTGCACTCCAAATTGGGCAGCAGAGTGCACTCACCCCCAGAGCAGAGCTGGTGCTGCTGCAGAGTAATCCTATGACACAAAAGAGTAACAGTAACAATACGTCACATGTAGAGAACACTTCACACACTGCTCACAACAGTCCAGTGAGGTAAGTAGAATCAGCCCCACCTTGCAGATGGGGAAACTGAGGCAGAGAGCTTCAGTGACTTCCCGAGACCACAGAAGGAGCCAAGAGCTGGCATCAGCCCTGCCAGGTCCTGTGCCCCGAGCCCTCATCTCCAGCCCCTCTGCCCAAGCCCTCCCCATGCTGTCGTTACTCCTTGCACCTACGCTGGGGTCACTGAAGCTGCAGGCGGTGCTGAAGGCTGGGGTGGGATGATCACAGCGCGGGCAGGACGAGAGTCTCGTGTCTGATCTCTAACTCTAGACACCAGCTGGCGGCCAGCGAGACTCTGGGAGAGGGGGAAGGCAAAGCCTACTCTAGCTGGAGTTCAGGTGGCAAGGAGGAAGGAGAGAGGGAGCATGCTTGCCGCTGCTGCCTCCCAGAGCAGTTGTCCACCCCCCCCATGGGCTGCCCCAGGCCGGGAGGGCTTTCGGGTGACATTTCTCCCAGGCCTAGAGGCTGCTGGCCTCTGACAGTTTCCTTTTGCAGGGACAGCCTTGAACAGCTCGGGAGGGGCTGGGCTGGTCCCTCCTTCCACATGCAGGGAGGACAGAGAAGCCTCTGTCACCCCCAAGGATGTGACCCACATCAAGCTCCTGCTGCGTTCCAAAGCAACCTAGAGCTTCTGCCTAACCACCCCAGAGAGGAGAGCCCCAGAGCCTCCCTCCCACACTGACACTAGGCAAGGACACAGCAAGGGTCAGCATAGAAAACTACATTCAGTTTGTGGCCAGGACTCCGACCCCAGGGGCAGCAGCAAAGCCACTGCTGCTCCCAATCTCCTGCTCCTGTGGCCTGAAGCCCACCACCTCGGTTACTTGAATGTACTTTGTTTAACAGTATAAAAAGCCCCAAAGTTACTTCATATGCCACTGATATGCAGGGAAATGCCAGGCTTCAGCAGACAGAACAGCTGCTGCACAACCTGGGCTGAAGGGAAGCCTCCTGCATGCCAGAGCCCAGTGCTGGCAGCTGGGGAGGGACCCCAGAAAGCAGCTTCCACCCAGCTCCTCCTGCAGCCCCACTGCCATCTGCTCTGCTCCCTCACTGCTTCAGCAGCTCAGACACCTCCAAGTTGATGCTCAACCTGACCATGGCATGCTCAGAGCTCCCATGCTGCCCCACGCAGCCTCTGTGCCTCCTCCAGCACGGACCAGGCCCACCCCAGCCCTCCCCATGAGCAGAGAGTCCTGCCACACACAGCTGCAGAGAAAGCCAAGACACACAGGAGGCATCTCAGGACAGGAACATGTACATTCAAGTTGCATTTAATTCAGACCACAACTCAGTGGTTTGTGGGTTTTTCCCCCCCCAAGAGAATTTGCTGCCTCTAGCCCTAGATTAAACCAAGGACAAACCAACTCCTTCCCTGCTCTGTCCTCAACCCCTCAGCAGCTTCCCTGCATCATCACAGCACTAACCAGCTCACTCCGAACACTCCAGATCAGAAGCTAAAGTCCTTTTCCCCACACATGGCTCCCTTCCCAGGCTAGCAATAGCTACAGACGTGTCCTTAAATTAAAATGAAATTAAAAAACACAAGCAAAACCTTATTAAAACTGAAGCTCTCCTAGAACAACCACACCCTAGTGTATCTGGATTTAGTTTGTCAGCTAAACACAGGCACAACAAGTGTTAGAGAAAGTGGCACAGAAGCACAGCTTGGTTGGTTAGTTAGTGTTCAGCAGAACTGTGTCAGAGGCTTGGGAGGGTTTGGGGATGGTCAGAGCCAGGGCTGAGTGCTGCTGCACCTGGCTGCAGCCAGGCAAGGCTGAGCCCAACCTGCTGAGCACTGCAAGGAGAGGCTGAGCCTGTCCCTTCTCAGGGCTTTAGGCTTTGCCTGCTCTATTAGGTGTTTTGGGTTTGTTTTTTTTTGCAATTTCAGAAGATAAAGTGCAATGTTGCCACTTGCCTTCCTCCTGCAGCACCTGCACTACCACCAGCACCTGGCTGCCTCCCTCTGCTCACACAGCTCACCCCTGGGCACAGCAGCACAAGGACCACAGCACTTCAGCTGCACCTCCTCTCTGCATAACCACCACCACTGCCAGACTGCCTCCAGCCCACAGCCAGTGCCCACCACGTCCTCTGCCAGGCAGGGGCCATGGCCCCAGCACCCCTCGAGCTCAGGACCCTCTCCAAATACGTGCCCTAGACCAGAGCAGCTCAACACTCTAACTTGGGACAGCACAGCCCCTGCCTGCTCTCCTCCCAGTCCCTCTCCTCCAAACTTCCCCTCAGTTGCTGGACACCAAAACCAACAAGCCCAAGCCTGACAAGCTCAAGCTGGTGTTTAGAATTTAGCAGTACAGAGATGGAAGCATCAGCCAAGGGGCAGTGATATATACCAGGGGGGACATGCAGGTGGGAGGGGGGGCAGAGGCAGCACTGTTGGCCACGGGAGCACCTGGAGGCTTTTGAGCATCGCAGCAGAGCTCTGCTCTCCCCAGAGAGGAGCTTTCCAAGCCCAGTCTGGAGCTGGAGGCAGCATCCCTGTGGGAGGGTGACTCCAGCCCCTTCCCCAGCTCCAGCTGTGTTCTCTGCAGAGGTGCCCCCAGGCCTGGGGAGGGTTAGTGGGGGCTAGGCTAGGGCTGGCCTGGGCCACGGGAGCCACCGAGGACAACACAACACAAGGGCAGGGAGTTACCAGCATGGCTACCATCCTGGGACAGGGATTAGAAGGATGGGGCGTAGAGGGAGAGGTGGGGAGCAAGAGGAAGAGGAGGAGGAGGAGGAGGAGGGAAAGGAAGGGCTGGGAGGTTTCTGGGGTATATATAACGGCCCCTTTCAGGTGCAAATCTGCATTGCTTATTTAGATTTGTATTGAGAGGTGAAAGCACTTATGAAACTAGCAGACAACTTTGATGCAAACTAGTACATTTTAATGCCATTTTATTAGAAACCATGCAAACTTTAATATAAAAAATACAAGTGCAATAAGAATCTTTGTGTGTAAATACAGATTCCGGGTTATCGTGTCGTTGTCAGCTTCCCACAGAGAGATTCCCACAAGCAGGAGAAGCTGCAGCTTCCCTCTGTCCCCTCCTTGAGCAGCTCCCTCCCAGCACAGGCCTGGGTCAGGTCACTTGGATCCCAGCCTTTTGTTATTCTGCCCCCCTTTTTTTATGCTTTAAATTACTTTGACGACCCAAGAACAATTTGTTTTTGTTGTTTTGTTACTTATTTACATTTCGTTTCTTTAGTGTTATTCTCAACACCAAACGAGGAGCTCACACCTCTCATCTTCCTAGTCAGAGCTGCAACTCCCTGGCATTTAGGAACCAGCCTGCCCTGCCCTTGCCTCTGGCCCTGCCTGGGGGGGAGGAGCCTGTCCCCCTCCTCCCTGCCTCGGCCTCCCCCAGCCCCACTCAGCCTGACAAAAGGTCAACCCATCCCTCAGCCTCTGCTAAAGACACCACACACACACACAGCCACAGACCTGCTTTTGCCTCGCCACTCGCAGTCCTGCATTAACCTGCAACTCCACCACCAAAAAGCAGCCTGCTCCTGCCTCTCTCCTCCAGACCTCAGGCTCTGGCCAGAAACAAAAACAAAGCTCAATCCCAGAGCTTTTGGCCATGGAAGTGAATAAATAAAGCTTCTCTGCCTTGCTGAGGTGCTGGAGGCCCTGGGCAGCCTGGGCCCTGGTGGAGGCTTTAGGAGCATCGTGTCCCCACGGCTGGCTGCAGTCAGCACAGATGCATCTGACCTGGGACAGCAAGTTCCCTGTAACACATCCCAGTGCCTTCCATTTCAGACATGGCTTAATCCCATGAGTTTGCTCCATCGTTTAAAAACAGTTGAAAAACCAAACCAAACCAAACAAGAAGAAGAAAGCAAAGCAAGACCCGAGCAGTTACACTTGCTGGATATGTCAGTCAGGAGCCAGCACTGCAGCAGGGATTAATGTCTCTACTCTCCTACGGTTAGGGAAAGGAGGAAAGAGAAAGGGAAACTTAGCTTGGGTTTGCAGCACGATAAATCATCAACACACGTCGTCACAAGGGAGAAAAGGTTCAAGTCAACAGTTAAAACAGCCTCAAGAAGGTGTGTGCATCTTAGAGATCATCATCAAACAGGGTCTGCAGAAACCGAAGCGGCAAGGAGGGACAGGTCAGGGTCCAACAGACAGACAGACAGCTCACAGCTTACCCCTCTTAACTCTGGCCTGGCTTCAGCCCCTGCAGCACCCACTGCTCCTCCCCAGCCCCCACAGCCCAGGCCCGGGGAGCAGCTCCCTGCTGCTGGGGACAGCCAGGCATAGCCTGGCACTCACCAGACATGTGTCCCCGACACTGACTCTGACACTCAACTCTAGGATGTCCCTCAAAGCAGAAGGGATGAGGTGTGGAGCGTGGAGAGGGAAGGAAACCCCTTCCATCCGGGAAGAGACTGCCGGAGCCCGGCACGCTCAGGCAGGGGTGAGACCCCAGGATGCTTCAAGGAGTCAGTGTGGGCAGAAGGGACACTAGCCCTCGAACCAGGAGACACCAACCCTGCTCAAGGCTGTCCCCTTCCCACCTAAAGCCAGAGGCCGGGTTAAGAGAGCCAAGCTGCGTGATGGGGGAGTGGGCGGGGGCTGGGAGGGGTCACAAGCCTTGCTGAGGAAGCGCTGCGAGGGGAGCTGGCTGTTGCAGCAGTGACAAGGAGGCGACCGAGGCCAGGCTCTCGCCGACGGATGTGCTACGCCCTGGGGAAGTGCTGCTGGAAAGGTTGGGGGGTTTGGAGACGACGATTTCCGCTCCGTGGTCTGTTCGAGCCTTGGCCTTCTCACGGAACGTCAGCTTGTGAGATTCAATCTGCAGCGACACAAGGGCAGGTGAGAAGGGGAAGGGGAGGAGAAAGGAGGAGGGGGGCGGGAAAGGAGGGGAATGGGAGACGATACCATAATGTCATCATTAGATGCCTGGAAGATAAAAGGCAATTTTCTGAATTAAAAACCAAAGGCAAGACAACCCTGCAGACATCGACAGAAAGAGCTGAGGAGCTTGGAGCGGGGTGACCTGCCCCCCTTGCCCTGCTGCGCTGCTCTCCCCACCCCACCCCCGGCAGCTTGCGCAGAGAGAAGGCTTGGAGGAGAAGGCACTTACTTGTTTCTTGTATCTGAGTCTCGAAGCTGTGAATTTCCCTTTGGTCAGCCCCGCTCGGGGCAGGGGGCACCGCGTGCCCTAGGCCATTCTCCCGCAGCGCAGGGGCCGCCGGCACCTCGCCGTTGGCAGGGGCTGGCGGGAGCTGCCCTGGCTCCGCGCTCCCCTCAGCCTACAATGAGACAACGGGGTGGGGAGGGTGACAGGGAGCAGTCAATAGGAGATGGGGTGGGGGTGGGTTCCCGGAGCCCTCTCCACCCTCCCCGGCTGCTCGCAGGGATGAGGAGGTGTTTGGGAAGGGAAATCAAGGCCAAGCCTACACATCACCACTTGGCCAGTCCTTTTCCTGACCACAGGCCTGTAACTGGCAGAGCCCAGGCCAGGGGCACTTCATGTTCTCATGGGGACAAGAGCTCAATGGCAGCAAGGAGAGAGCAACAGTCTTCTCTTGTCCTCCCACAAGGGCCCTTTGGCCTGGGCTGACAAGTGCTCCTCAGGGCTGCAAGATGCTGCCTCCCAGCACTGAGCACTTTATCTCAACAGCCTTCCTGGGGGTAAAGAACAAGGGGGAAAGGGCCACAGGCAGCTTCTCTGTGGGCCTGCAGCTTTCAGAGTGCTCCCTGCCCCCTCTGCTCCTGGGAAGGCTCCCTCCCGAGCAGCTGTCCTGCTTTTTGGTCCCCACAGAGCCATCATCCCCGTGCCGCTCCCTGCTGGCTCATCTGAGCGTGGGCACCAGAGTCCTGAGCACGGGCCTGGAGCTCAGCACCCTCTCCCCAGACACACCTCTGGGGTGGCCTGGGGACAGAAGACACTGAGGCAAAGGCATCCCAAGGAATGCTGACAGGACCAGAGCTAGGGAGGTCAAAAGCAAGCACGTGGCTTTGGCACATGGCAGTGGAGTAGCTTCCATGCTCTGGGGACACCTTTAGGTACAGAGCCAAACAACACACAGCAGGTCCCAAAAGAAGAAGAAGGAGGCCAGGTTTGCACAGAAGACCTCATCTCCACTGGATGCTGGACTATAAACTAGGAGTTCAGTCTGTAGAGAAGAGCCTGTCCTGGTCTGTTCTACCAGAGCTGGTTATCCCACCTGGAGTCACCAACCTTTACTAGCCTTGGAGAAGAGCTAAGTCCTACTGCCCTTAGAGAAGAGACTGATGCTCTGGTGGCAGCCTGCTGAGAGCAATGCAGAGCTACCTGGAAAGATGTTCTGACAGCACCAACACTGCAGGACATGGCAAGCAGAGAAGATGCCACACTGGAGCAGCCCAGCTCCAGGAAGGAGCAACCCATCCAGCCAGGCCATCCCCTCACTGCCACGCTGAGTAGAGAGGAGTCTGGGGAGGGGGTGGCAGCAGTTCCAGAGCAGCTCTGCTCTGACCTCCTGTCCTGGCCCCACAAAGTCTGATCCCCAGGGAATGAAGCTGCTGCACTCTCAAGACTAAGTCATGTCCTCTCCCTGCAGCCCAGGCAGCACCACAACACAGCCATGGTCTGGCTCTGGACTGACTCAGCAAGCAGCAAACCCACCCAGCCTTCCTTCTGGGGTCCAGGTTCCCACCCTTGGGCTGGAAGCAGCACTGGTATGGAGGTGCTTCTGCAGGAACTCCAGGGCCCTGGGTGATCCCCACACCTCCACAAGAGGCATGGGGGGTGAGCCAGAGCAGTGCCACCTCCCTCCCCTGCTCTGGTGACAGCACTGGCTGACACCTGGGGGATGCAGCATGGAAATTCTTTGGCCTCTCTGTTGGAAGGCTAAATATCAGAGCCCCCAAAATACTGGATGAGTGTGTCATGGACAGAGACTCTTTGCATCCACACAGGAAGAGGAAATACTAGAAAAATCAGACTAATTCAGAACAGGTAACATTTTAGAACATCAGTGACAAGCCCAGTGACTAGCAAAGAGCACTGGTACCTGGACTGGACACTCCAGGCACCCTTACACTTCCCCATCCCTGTCAGCATAGCAGCAGCTTCTCTAGCTCCTTTCAGCTCTTCCCTGAGCCCCACTTTGCCAGGCTGCAGTTTACACAAAGGTCTGGAGGTAGGAGAGTCCTGCTGTGTTCCCAGCCAAGGCCTTTCAGCTCCTTTGATGGGGATGACTGAGCACAACCTCAGCCTAGGTGTGAACTCTGCTGCATGAGCTCCTCCTCTGCAGGGCAGGGATTATTGCTTTCAGTTTCCCAGTAGGTCAGTCCAGCTGAACTCTGAACCCTTCCACCACACAGAAGTGCTCCGAAAACACTGCTGGGACAACCAAGGGAACTCAAATGCTTAGAAGGGCTTTGTTCTCCTCCACCTGTCTCTCCTGGTGGGGGGCACAGGGTTTTCTCTGCTCCCAGGGCTAGCAGCCCACTCAGAACCTGTGGTGTTACACATAAAAGCTCTAGTGACTAGCTAAAGACAAACCCCAGCACTGCTCTGATGATTCTGTGGAGTGCAAGGCCAAGCCTACACATCACCACTTGGCCAGTCCCTTCCCTGCGCACAGGCCTGCAACTGGCAGAGCCCAGGCCAGGGGCACTTCATGTTCTCATAGGGACAAGAGCTCAATGGCAGCAAGGAGAGAGCAACAGTCTTCTGTCCTCCCACAAGGGCCCTTTGGCCTGGGCTGACAAGTGCTCCTCAGGGCTGCAAGATGCTGCCTCCCAGCACTGAGCACTTTATCTCAACAGCCTTCCTGGGGGTAAAGAACAAGGGGGAAAGGGCCACAGGCAGCTTCTCTGTGGGCCTGCAGCTTTCAGAGTGATCCCTGCTCTCAGAGGGTGCAGATGTGTGGTGTGAGCCCTCTGAGGAGCACCTAGCAGGGAGTCCATCCAGGCAGTGGTTTGCAGCTCTCTCCTTTTCAACTCACACTTACTCCTGGGGTTCACAATAGAGGCTACAGGAATCAGCAGGTGGCTATAAAAGGCTGGAGGTGGAGAAGCTGCACTGCATCCACAGCAGGACAGGAAGAAGAACCCAATTTAAACTCTAAAGGTTGAAAGGAGCTTGCTGCACCCACCTTCACGTTTCCTCCTGCAGGCAAGTGTCCCACGTTGTCCAGAGAACCCACTTNGTCCTCCCACAAGGGCCCTTTGGCCTGGGCTGACAAGTGCTCCTCAGGGCTGCAAGATGCTGCCTCCCAGCACTGAGCACTTTATCTCAACAGCCTTCCTGGGGGTAAAGAACAAGGGGGAAAGGGCCACAGGCAGCTTCTCTGTGGGCCTGCAGCTTTCAGAGTGATCCCTGCTCTCAGAGGGTGCAGATGTGTGGTGTGAGCCCTCTGAGGAGCACCTAGCAGGGAGTCCATCCAGGCAGTGGTTTGCAGCTCTCTCCTTTTCAACTCACACTTACTCCTGGGGTTCACAATAGAGGCTACAGGAATCAGCAGGTGGCTATAAAAGGCTGGAGGTGGAGAAGCTGCACTGCATCCACAGCAGGACAGGAAGAAGAACCCAATTTAAACTCTAAAGGTTGAAAGGAGCTTGCTGCACCCACCTTCACGTTTCCTCCTGCAGGCAAGTGTCCCACGTTGTCCAGAGAACCCACTTTGGCCTGGGCCTTCTCCTTGAAGTTCAGCTTCTGGTTCTCAATTTTGACATCTCCTCCTCCTAGAACAGGATTGTGTAGGAGTGAGTTTATGAAAGCCTCCAGAACAGGCCCACCTGAGATCTGCTCCCTTGCCAGCCCCCACTGAGAAGCCACTGGGTCCAAAGGTACTTTGGAGGAGAGACAGGACCAAGTGACACACTCAGTGTCTCAGTCTCTCTGCAGCTGAGGTTCACTTTAAGCACTGGCAAACTCAAAGTTGGTGATTTCCACCTGTGCAGGCCAAGCAACCCTGAGAGCAAGCAAAGCCCAGCAGGTGTGCCCACATGGGGAACACACAGGTCCTGACAGGCAGGCTGGAAGATGTCCTCATGCCTCACTGGATCTGCTGCTGAATGTCTGCTCCACAGAGGAGTGAAATGCCAGTTCCACCCCAGCCCACACTGCTGTGCTTTTGATGACTAATGCCAGCTGCCCACTCCTAGCTGTGTCCCTTGCCAAGGTCTCTGCCAGCTCAGCCCATCTGCAGAGTCACTGGTGCCAGGACACATTCTGCTCCTCTTCACAGAACCATTTAGGTTGGAAGAAACCTTTAAGCTCATCAAGGCCAACTCTTAACCAGACTGCCAGGTCTGGACAACCCTTTTGGGCAAGAGATTGTTCCTCATCTCCAACCTTTTCATTAACCAACTTCCTCTGCTCATTATCCATTTCCACTCCTCCATCACTGCAAGTTATTTGACTGCCTGGACCCACAGCTCCCTCCCTGACACACAGACCCATCCATGTGCCACTGCTTGTCAGGAAGCAAGGGAGAAGCCACCTGTGGGATGTGGATGGACACCAGGTTCAGGAGAACATGGAGGTCAGAAAACACCTGGAGAAGAGTAGATTTAAACTGGACATTAGAAAGAAGTTCCTCCCCACGAGGGTGGTGGAACACTGGCACAGGTTGCCCAGGGAGGTGGTTGAGTTCCCATCTCTGGAGGCATTGCAGGTGAGGCTTGCCAGGGCTCTGGGCAAGCTGCTCTAGTTGGGGATGTCCCTGCCCACTGCAGGGGGGTTGGACTAGATGAGCTCCAGAGGTCCCTTCCAACCCAAACCAGTCTAGGGTTCTATGATTATCAGCAAGATTCTTCTAGATTCCAAATCTTGCAGTTTCTAGTAATAAATCAGCAGTGCTGGTTAACAGTTGGACTTGGTGACCTTGAAGGTCTCTTCCAACTCAAGCAGTTTGATGATTCCAAGGAAGGCTGTATCTGCAGTCCATATTCCATCAGGTTTCTCCAAACCCCCTAGTTAAGCCTTGCTGAGTGTGACTTTGCTTCCCAGAGCCATCATCAAACACTCAGGCCTCAACACTCTGGAAGCTTGGCATGGCCAATGATGGAAGCCAACTGAGCAGGCCTAACAAGATCAGTTAAAACATCTGACAGCAGATCATTCTGGATGAGGCTTGTGCTTTCATCAGCCCTGGACAAGAGCAGTTATTGTCACAGAGCTTGTTAGGACAGAGGTCATGCTGGTGGCACCACGTTCTCAAGGCAGGAGCACGTTTGGAGGCTCTGGAGCATGGTGCTTGCTGTATGAGGTTGAACTGCTTTCAACCCACCAGCCTGGCAGAAGGGCTGCAGGGAACTCCCAGGAGCAGACAAAGACAAGCTTGTAGCGTCTCTTTTCAGCTTTGGTCAGTGAACTTTGTTCCTCCTGCTGGCATGTTTAACTGCCAGGAGTTCTCCTGTGCAGAGAACTATCCTGAGATACACCAAAGCAGCAGAAGCCAGGTTGCTGACCATACTTTGGGATGCCACAAAGGTGCAGTTCAACCAATCTGCCTGCAGTGATGGGACCTTGAACTCCAGGCTTGCCCACACTCCAGCTGAGCCATGGGGCTGGCTGTGGCTTGGGTAGGAAACCCAAGATCTGCAGGAATTCACATGGAGTAATTGCTGTGTTCCCAGTGGGAAGCAGAGAATTCCTGCACACTCATCCCATAATATGTCACCAAAGAGCCCAAAGTGTTTTATGAAAGAGAGGAGCTGCTCCTGGACTGAAGGCTAAAGAGATCCTTGTGCCTGCTTTAAAGAACTGAAGGGAAGTCACCTCCTCCTTCAACACACAGCACACACAGTCAGAGAGCCCAAAGTCCTCTGTGAGCCTGGGGGAAGCTTCCAGACTTCTGGAATGGTCATGCTAGGGATCTACTTCCCCCTCCACCCCAAATGGGGAGTTAAAAAGAGAAGTGATTAGCTATCTTTAGAGACATGAGGAAACCCCCCTATCTCCTAAGCGCCTTCTCTGCTCACAAAGCCATCAGGAATGGCACCAGCAGGTAGACAATACCTCTGGAACCACTCCCTGAGAGCACCAAACCCCTTTGGCTATTCCACTCACAATCCAGGATCATATTTAAGGGATGTGCAAGATCTACAGACAAATCATGAGGTAAAATTCCTACCTGGCTTATGCTTGATATTTGCTTTTGAGCCACACTTGGAGGACACTTTGGAAAGGTCAACTTTCTTGTTCTGGATCTGCACCTAGAGAGAGAAAAAGAAACAACTCAACCCAGAGAACCATCTCCTGTGACTCTGGAGGCCAATGGGCCATGTCCAACATCAGGTCACCCTTCAGGAACCTACATCCCTTCTCCAACCACATGGTGTTTTCATTCTGAATTCCCAGCCCAAGGCTACCATTGGCTTTAGTGATGTTCAAAGGCCTGCACCAGCCACTATGGTTAATGTCAGCAGACAGAAACTGAGGCTTAGATACACCTAACAGGTGGACAAGAACCAGAACCAGGAGTCTTGAGTTCAGGGAATACAAAAGCACTTGGAGAGGGACCAAAAGAAGGCAATCCCATTGCCATGTTCCCCAGACAGTTTCTGCCCAGTGCTGGCTCTGACCCTGAAGACATGGACACTGCCTGGGCAGCTCCAGACTGTCACCAGGACAGGTGTCACCTCATGGTCCTGCTCAACCACTCTCTTGTTGCAGGGCTTAGACACATGCCACCAGCTCCAACTTTTTCTCTCTACCATCTTCAATGTGCAGAGTGACCCAGGCTGGTGAGACTTTGTGGGCAGCATCCTCAGGGATCCTTCCCCCTGCTGAGAACAGGAACCCAGCAAGGATTATCATGCCCAGAAGGAACAAGCTGCTCAAAGAAGCTTTCCTTCTCCACAACAAAGTACTGGGAGTAGGGAAGCTGTTCCCCAGTATGATCTCCTTGAACCTCATTCTCCATACTGGTACACAAAACCTCCTATGAAAAAAAGACAGGGATGCAGTGATGGAATCTCCTGGGAGGCCAGGCTGAGAGAGTTAGGGTTGTTCAGCCTGGAGAAGAGAAGGCTCCAGGGAGACCTCACTGCAGCCTTGCAGTACTTAAAGGGCCTGTCAGGAATATGGGGAGAGACTTTTTAGCAGGATCTGTTAGGAGAGGACACGGGGTGATAGTCTGAAACTTAAAGAGGAGATTTAGACTAGAGAGAAGGAAGAAAGTTTTACACTGAGGGTGGTGAGAGCCTGGCCCAGGTTGCCCAGAGAGGTGGGAGATGTCCCATCCCTGGAACCATTCCAGCTCAGGTTGTTTGTGGCTCTGAGCAACCTGCTCTAGTTGCAGATGTCCCTGCTGACTGCAGGGGGTTGGACTAGGTGACCTTGGAAGGTTCCTTCAACCCAAACCATGCTGAATCCTGAGCTGTTCCTGACTCAGTAAAGGACATTCTTCCAAGTCAATGAGCCAAATATTCTAGGATGGTGTTCATGGTTATCAGTTTGAATTTGGGAAGAAGTGTCTGTCTTCTCTGAGGTAGGACAAAGGTGGAATCAAAACATCACAAGTTTTATGCCTTTTTGCTCAAAAACTATTTCATCTCCAAGACCTGGACCAAGTGCATTGTACAGAGCCCTGTTCTGGACACTTTTAAAACTCATCCTGCAGCTCCAGGTGGATGAAAACTCTACTCCCTCTGTTCCAGAATGAACTACCTGGAGATCTTTCCTTTCATACAAACATAGACAGAGCTTCTGGTCATCTGGTCTAACTCTCTACTAAGTTGACACTGTGTCCAGGCAGCTTTGGAATGTCTCCAGAGATGATGATGATGATGATGATCGTCATCTGCAACATATCCTCCTCAGGGTTGGAAAGAGCTCTCAGTGCTTGTGAAGAAGATGAGTCAAAGCCCTGATGTCTTCTTTGCTCAGGAGTCAAACAGCACAGCTCAGCCTCCTGCTACTCTGCTCCCTCTTCCTGTCCCTGACTCAGTGACACTCCAAAGGAGGAGATCACAGCTACAGAACTTGGTTTTCCTGGGGGCTGCTAGTGAAGTTACTCCTGCGATCCTCACCTCTTTTTGGATGTTCTATCCCTGATCATTTTCCAATCCATCTATACAAACACAGGTACATTCCACATCACCTCCTTACACCTTCAACACCATGTGCACTACCTGCACTCTGTAAACTTAACCTCTTCCCTGCTGTCTCCTTCACAAAGAGGGGGGGAAGCACTATAAAGCACTACAAGGGCTTTTACCCAGGAAACCCAACTATGTGTCAAGGTCTTTCTGGCAAATACCAGGTGAGTAGGAACAATATCTACTGTCTTCTTGGGATCTCCCTATCCAGAAGGCAAAATGGGTACCCAAAGAGAGTGTACCAGTGAGGAACCAGCTCCCTTTGGAAGGATGTCCATCACTTCTGCCAGAGGAATCCTCAGGCTGCATCAGCATTTGCCACTAACCACAGCTCCTGCCCACAGGATTCCTCAAGGCTTCACCTGAAACCACAGACTAGAATCACAGAATCACAGTATGTCAGGGGTTGGAAGGACCCTAGAAAGATCATCTAGTGCAACCCCTCTGCCAGAGCAGGATCACCTAGACCAGCTCACACAGGAATGTGTCCAGGCAGCTCTGCAATGGCTCCAGACAAGGAGACTCCACAGCCTCCTGGGCAGCCTGGGCCAGTGCTCTGGCACCTGAACTGCAAACAAGTTTCTCCTCGTGTTAATACTAAACCTCCTGTGATCCAATTTGCTCCCATTCCCTCTTGTCCTAACATTGGATGACAAAATGACTAGGACAATGAACCTGCCAGATATCCCCAGCAGCAGTGGAATCAAACACTGGGAAGTGATCATTGTAACTACTGGAACAAGCAAAGATCTTAGAAGAGGACACTGATAACACAGTGCCCCAAAAGCAATGAGCAGCAGATATAAACATGAATAAAAGGAAATGCTTTGGTAGGAAGCCTCACTGGTCACTGCATCTCCTCTACTCACACTGGGAGCTGGCAGTGACACACTGCTGCTGCTCTGGGGCATTTGGAACCTGGAATTATAAACACTTCATTCTCTGTTCTCAGAGCAAAAAGTTTAAGTAGCTGAGGAAGGAGGAAAGCTGAGGTGGTAAACAAAGAGTGTGAAGAAGAGGAAAAGAAAGCAGGGACACACTTGTGCCTAGAGTTGGGGATGTCCCCAGCACAGGACAGTGCAGAGGAAAGGTCAGGTTTGGTGACTCATTGGAAGAAAGAATAGTTCACAGAGTTATCAAGGAAGAAAAACATTCCTCACATTTAAAACACATTTCTGTTGGCCTCCTAAAAAGGAGAAGCACATCCAGTGCAAGGCTATAAACAAGGCAAGGGTGGCAAAACTGAAGAGGAGGAGGCACCAGGAGCTGTGCCAGCTGGACATCACTCCTCAGGAAGCAGAGTACTTAAACACTGATGGACAGAACTTCCTGGGGCTAAAGTATTTCACTGTCTGTTTAAAACTACCCAATCTCTGCATTTCTGCACAGAGCCCAGCACAGATCTGTGCAGGTAGCTCAGAGCTGCTCAGGAGGAAACAAGCCTGCCAGGCTGTAGCCATGTTCTCAAAGCTTTAGCATCTCAAGGGTTAACCTGGGTTTTGCCACTCACTTTCAGGTTATAATACTCCAAACCAAGCACACAGACATGACAAGATGAACCTTCTACTTTACTAAGTTCAACTCTGCTGCCAGAGATACCAGCAGCCTTTACATTTAGGAATTAATCCCAGCTCAGAGATGAAGTCCCAGAGGCTTTTCCTCCTCCTCCTCCTCTTTGAAGTCTCCCTTCTGGTGAAACAAGAAGTGAAATCACTGACTAAGGCTTGCTCCATCAGCCAGTGCAGAGGGACAGGCCACAACTCATCAGTCATCTACAACAGGTCAGAGGAGCCAGGAAGAACCTCCACTAACTGCAGAGGGGATCCATGGGGAGCTAACTCCTGAGGTCAGGAGTATCTGGGGTACCATGAAGCTAAACACACACACACACACTCAACCTAGCATCTTCCCCCCAGATTAATTCTCTAGCCTACATTATTTCCAGAAGCCCTGAAACTCTGCCACAGCTTCCTGCCTGGAAAAGACCATTCCTAGGACTGACATCAAAAACCACAGTACAAGAGAAGGAGTTAGTAGAAAGACAGCTTGTCCAGAGCCCATACTTACATTCCCACCTCCAGGGACATGCTTAATATTGTCCTTGGAACCACACTTGGACTGAACATGGCTGTAGTTCGCTTTTTTGGAGACTATCTGGACCTGGAAGGTTACAGAATGGAAAACAACACAAGGGAAGAGGACTGGTTAGAGTTGTCATATGGCAGGCTGGAGAGGGTGCTCTGCACAGTGGGTAAACAAGGACTAGTGTTAAACTCAACCCAACTTTAGGATTAGGTGTGGAAGCAACTGAGGAGGAGAGTGAGGAAACAAAAGTGAAGGAAAGCAGAGAGTGTTAGTGCGAGAGCGCGAGCGATCTGTGAAGCTCTCTCCTAGCCTGGGCTCCTGCCTGCAACAAGGGTTGGGTTCCTCCCTATCCCCCATAGAAAGCTTTCCAGGAGCTTCCTCAGAGCAGGGAAAGCCAGATCAGCTGCCTCCTTCCTTCCTTCCTCTATGGATAAGAGTCATGGGGCCAACCTCTCCCCAAAACACTACAAACTGCTCAGTGTCTGCACTTGGTTTCCATGTGCCTGGGTTGGCTCAGTCCTGGGCAATGACCTTCACACCCTCTGGGTGGTAAAGCCCAGGCTGAGAAGGGATTCTTCTGAAGAAGACTGTCAAACCTCCAGTTAAATCTGATGACAAGTCTTACATTAATTAAAATCATAGAATTGTTTTGGTTGGCAGAGATCTTTAAGATCACCAAGTCCAACCATTCCCCAGTACTGCCACTAATCTATGTCCTTCAGTACCACAGCTCCACAGTTTTCCAGCCCCTCCAGGGATGGTGACTCCACCACTGCCCTGGACAGCCTGTTGACCAAATTCTCCTTAATCCTTCTGATTAAATTCCTTCTCCTTTAAACTAAAATGACCTTTTCAGCACACAGGAGGAATGTGCTAGGTGAGCTTTTACTCACCAAGGTAGTAACTGAGTTAGAGTGAGAGGCTCACGTTCACAAAGGTTAGTTACAACAGGTGTTTAGTCTGGGAGTTATTGGAACACAAAACCTGGCAGAAGCTGTGTCCTGCTTTCTGGAAAGAGGTGATAAATTGGAAGCACAAAAGGAATCACCAGAACATTCTCACTTGAGCAAGCTCCCCAAAGTTCCTTAGCCAGTTCAGAAAGACCTGGATGCAGTGCAGAAGCAGCTCTGAACATGTCCTGGTGCCATGGCAGTGTCTGGAGGTTCACTGACTTCTCTAGAGGTACAAAAACCTCCTCCGTTCATTAACAGCTTCTGCCTGGTACTCTCTGGATTCAATCAGCACTGCAAGGACTCTCAGCTCACTCCCCACCCACTCATGCTGAAACACCATGTCAGGACCCATCCAGTGGTGACCACTTACTGCATGGAGCTGAAGAGTTTTGACACAACTGGGTCAGGAATATTGCAGGGAAGATATTATGTCCTTATTATTCTGAAGATTAATAATTCCTTAATATTAAGCAATGCTGAAGTAAAGTTCTCTTTTGCTGGCTACAGACTGGTGCTGTGTGTGAAGAAGTGCTCTTAAGGGAAAGCTCCAACTCAAACTTAGCTCCCTAAAAGTGAGGATGGAGGAGGAGCCTGCTCTGGAGACACCTGCAGCAGGCATGGAACAGATAAGCCATCTCGGAAGGTCTACAACTGAGAACATCTCAGGGCTGACAAGAGAGAGCTGGAAGTGTCTGTGAAAGAACAGTGACACTGAGAGGAGAAAGCAGAAGAGCTGAAGAGAAGGGAAAGTGACTCAAAATGGAAATGTTTTCCTTCATCTCCCCCAGAGAAAAGTCTGAAATGAACTCACTTTCCCATTGGGCTGTTTTGGGACACCCTCTTTTGATACAGCTGGTTTGGGAGGAGCCATTCTAGGGCCTGCACTGGGTTCAGACTTTCGTGCAGCAGCAGCTGGTTCTGGTTTTTTCTCTATTTTCCCCTAGATGGAGACAAATGGATGATTTCAACCAGCAAAAGCAGCAGTGTGGGCAGGAGAGGTGGGGAACACGAGCTACCCAGAAGAACACAGTGGAGTGGACAACCCCAGAGAACTTCTTCAGTGCTGTAACCCTCAGGCAAAACACAACCCTGTGGCACAGGATCAAACTAGCAGAGTGGAGGGGAGGCAACATCCCTCAGCCATGGAATGGACCAGGCACCCTGGGGTCACAAAGCAATCATTAACTTCTCCATTTCTCAACAAGCTCCTAGGTGCCCTTCTTCTGTAGCTCATCAGCTCCCCCACAGTCACCTGGGCAGGTCTCCAAGTGACCTCTGCCAACAAGTCAAATCCAATCCTTTAGCACCTCCACAGCAGCACAGGACCAGCTCCTTCACATGGAGGATGTGATAGAGATCATGGAGACAAACACATCCACAGGCTGATTGCCTTTGAGCTCCAAGGGCTCTGCTGCACACACACAATGTGCTTCCATTTCTGATGTCTCACCCACACATTGATGTGACTCAGGCTTTGAGATCAACAGCTTCTTTCTAACCAAATGCAGGTGGACCTCCCCAATCCAGCTGAGCAGAAAAGGAGAGCTTACAGGTTTCAGAAACATTCCTCAGCTCCCTGTGGCTTTCCATTCTCCTGCTCATGGAGAGCCAGGGCATTTTGTGAGGGGCTCAGCATCAATCCTGTCATTCACTAACCTACCAGCAACAGAACAGAAACCAAACCCAGCACTCCTGTGGCCTTCTCAGATACTGGAAACACCTCAGCATAAATAAGACCACAAAAAGGACAATTTTCTTCAAAGGACAACTGTTAGGATTTAATGCTTCTATGAAAACATTTCCAAAATAAAGGGCAGTACAATTAAATGCCAAAATCATTTCCCCTAAATTGACACAGCCCTAAAAAGCTCTACAATCCTCAGAACCTCAGCACAGAATAAGCTCATGATCTCCCCGAGCAGATGACAGAGGCTTCTTGAGCTTCTGCTTGGTTTCAAGCTACAGTATGCAACATATGCAAGGGTCACTCTCCTGCTCACCTTACAGCTCTTCAGCACAGTTGGCTTGTCATTTCCAGAGACTGTCTTGGGGAGTGGAAGTTCCTGTCCTCTAGATTTGGAAGCTCTAGGCTATGATACTGTACAGCTATGACCCTCCTAACCCTGAAGAACAATCCCATGCTGGATTGATGCTGTCTGTGACACCACAGCCCACCAACACCCTCGACTTTCCTGTGCCTGAGAGGAGATGAATGCTCCCAGCATGGAAGGAGCTCTCCTGGCACTAGATTAAAGTGATGTGCTGAGTAAGTCATCACCACAGACCTGCAGCAAAGATCAGTTGGCAAATCTGTTCCACTCTATGGAAAGCAAAGCCCTCTGACTAGGGCCAAACTGCTGGTCAGGCAGAGCTGGGTCTGTCTGTTCTGTGATAGCCAATAAAGATTTTAGGGTTATGCAGAGCCACAAAATGATTTCAAACCTCAGAAGAGGGCTTCAGGGACAGGTCTAAAGCTTTGTCAGTTATATGGTAGCTATTCACAGTCAACATGTCATTTAAGACCATTACTGGTGGAGAGCCTCAAGCTCTATCTATGCACACACTTGTTCCTCCACCTCATTCCACATCACCCTCTTCTTCTCTTGTGGCCACCAGAGCTCATCCAGACAGCAGTGTATGGAGAACCACTTCATTTCAGCTTGAGGCCTGGCAAGCTGAACAGAACCTTCCTCCCTAGACCTGGGAAAGGTGCTGTGGAACTTGCACCTGAATCCAGAGTTCCTGCATGACAGTGTGTTATTCCACCTTCTGCTCCACTCAGCAGCCTCAACCTCTCCATTCAAAGGTTTGGAATACAGACAAGGTTTTGAGCTTTCAATACCAACTTGGTTCTATGTCAAAAAATAAGACAGAAAACCAGAACCAGAGAGTTCTGAATTCCTGTACCTGGAAGGCTCTCCAGGAGGATTCCCTCTGTACACTACAGTCACTGCCTTGTTCAAGCCTTGTGCATCCACCAAGAACCCAAAGAGGAGCTCTGCAGAGCATCAATGAGAAGAGAAGGGAGGACACAGCCACCAACATCAGCCAAGAGCACCCCTAATGCTTAAGAGCTGCTGTTCCAAAGTGTGTAATGTCACCCAGAAGCTTACCTTTCCTCCCCCAGGCTGATGTTTGATGTTATCTGTGGATCCAATCTTGGACCTCACGTTCTTCAGGTCTGGAGCAGAGAGGCTGCTGGTGGGGCGAGGAGGCTTGGAGACACTGCTGGGCTTGGCTGCAGCCTTAGCAGTTGGTTTCTTAGCCTCTGCTGTTGTGGTTGAGGTTGTGGTGGGCTTGGTTGCAGCAGGCTTGGGTTTGGGTCGACTGGTGGCTGCTGCAGGCAGAGGAGGGGTGCTGGAGGTGGTGGTGGAAGGAGTGGTGGCACTGCTTTTGACTGCGTTCCCAGTAGCGCTCTTGGGGCGGCTCAAGTCTGCTACAATCACCATAGTGACAAAAAGATGGGTCAGAGGCCACTCTCAACTCCTCCAGGTCCTACAGATGGACCTGCTCAACAAACAGAACCCCAACAAAGACTGGATATTGATGGGAACTGAACAAAGTTACCTGATGGTGACTTTGCAGAGGTCTTCTTGGCATCAGCAGGCTTCGTGTCAGTCTTGATAGCTGCCCAACACAAAACACACCAGTTACAACTTCAGGGCAGGAGCCAGTCTGCACAGATGAGAAGCACTGGATCCCAGCACAGCTTCTCCTGGAGCTCAGCTCTCCATAGCTCCTCACATACCAATAGAAACATAGAATGAGTTGGGGTGAAGGGACCTTTAAGGTTCAGCTGCACCCCCTGCAGCCAGCAGGGACATCTGCAACTACAGCAGGTTGCTCAGAGTCCCAACCAACCTGAGCTGGAATGGCTCCAGGAATGGGACATCTCCCACCTCTCTGATGGCTCTCTCCACCCACAGTCCCCATTGCTAACATGCTGCTTGGAAGAAAACACCTCAAGAATGAGCTGCTCTGTTTCAACAGGGCTGAGGAGCTCCTCCTCCTCCTAACAGCAGAACTCATTCATTTTTTCCAGTAAAAGGAACAATTCACCATTCAGGGATGCAACACATCTGGGGCATGGTTTGCATTCTGTTTTTTCCCCCTACAATAACTTTTCTGTATCTCACAGCACTCCTACTACAATTTCATTTCCTAAAAAACCCAAACAAAACAACACAAAACCAACCCCAAATCCCAACCCAAAGCTCCTTGTTTTACTGAACAGCAGAGGCAAACCCACATCTGTCCATCTGTAACCTTGGTCTCCCTGCTAGACCAGTCCTAACCCCTGCCAATTGCCTTGCCCAGACATTATTGCACATGTTTCAGTCCCTGTTAGAATTGTACAGACCCAAAAATCAATCTCTGAACTGAGCTGTGCCTTTGGGCAAGGCCCAATGATCATGACCTGATTACATCCCCTCCCAGAGAGAGGACAGGCTAAAGCAGCAACACATCTCTGCTGCTGAAAGCAGAATCAAACCATCCACAAAGTTAACCAAGGAAAGAATAAATCACAGACTGAACAACAGAAACAGGACTTGATGATCTTGAAGGTTCTTTACAACTGTGATGATTCTATGAATATTTATTTTAAAGAGCTCTTTGTTAATTAAATTCTAAGTATTTTTTACTATCAATTATGGACAACTTTGGCTAAAATCTGTTTCAGTAGCCAAAGGAAGGAAACATTGAAACCAAAAAATAAATGGGAAAAGAAAAAAAATCCAAGTTAGAAATTACTAAACCCTCACTTTCTCCCATTTAATTTCAATTAACAGCCTCAGATGTGTAGATAAACTCCAGTAGCTGGCAGGGCACTTTATGGAATACCAATAGAGAGAAGATCAAGTGAAAGAGGCACATAACTAGAGGCCAAGTTAGTCTGGATCATTCCATCCTGACTTTGCTAAAAGCATTCAATTAAACACCCCAGATAAGATACTAGCTAATGAGATGAAACACATTGGGATAACTTAATAAGGCCTAAAGGACAGCTATACAATTAATACCAAGCTAATCTCATTCCCTGGTCCCACAACTTTAATTGGGAAAACTGTATGGACAGAGCAGACTTGGGTTCCTGTAGAGGCAGGAGGACCAAGAGAGCACTTTCATCTCCACAGAGGTGTTCTTCCTGCTCATGTCAGGGGGGAGCCAAATACTGGAACACTTCTGTCTGGGTTACCAGGGTGTGATGTTGAAAATCTGGGGGGTGATAAAGCCACTGGGAGAATGGTCTGTAATGAGAGGCCAAGGCTTTGATCTGCCTCTGACCTGTGCTTTGTACAAACATAACAGTCATTTTTACAGGGAGAAGGGAAAACTGGGGAAAAAAGGCTCACATAACCTGTGGCTCTCATTTAGTGGAGAAAGTGACTGGAAAAGGGAATTTAAGATAAGTCACTAGACATCTTTAAACAGTGACAGTGACTCAATCCCTGAGCAAACCACAAGGGTTCATCACTGTGTGGGTGAGAGCCTGGTCCAGGTTGTCCAAAGAGGTGGGAGATGTCCCATCCCTGGAACCATTCCAGGTCAGGTTGTTTGTGGCTCGGAGCAATCTGCTCTAGTTGCAGATGTCCCTGCCCTTGGCAGGGAGAGTGGACTAGATCATCTTTAAAGTCCCTTCCAGCCCAAAACTTTCTGTGATTCTAAGTGAGAGTTCCTGTCTTTTGAACCCAAAAAGCAAGAGCAGATGTCCTTGTGAAAGAACATCTTTAGCCAGAAACTTACTCCCTGTCTCCTTGCTATATTATCAGAAGCTAAACTGTGGTGGGAAGAGGTTCAGGTCTCCATCATGTACATCTCTGGATCTAGCTGAAGTTGCACATGCTCTACCTAAACTGCGTTGTGTTTGTCCCTTCAGACTGCCAGCACTGCTCACCCTCTGTCACACCTTTGCTTTCTCCTCTTCCAAACCAGGTCTCCCTGCTTTCACCATTCATGACTGCTCTGTGGCCTTCCAGATCCAGACAAATCAGCTTCAGCTCCTGATGGAGTTCCTCCAGCTGACCTCATTTCTCCCTCGCCCACCCAGTTCTCCCTGTACTCTGGCAGAGCCCCACCACCCTCACTGCTGCAGAAGACTCTTCCTCTGTACATCTTGCCACTTGGAACAACCTTCCTGCATCTCTGCATCGCTGACTCCATCTCTTTTCAAATGTCACCAGAAAACACTTCTTTGTTTGCCTCTCCCTTTTGGAAGGAGAAATTAACTGAACTCATTAACACATATTCAGCATTCTGGGCTCCAGTTTGCATCAAAGACCACCCAAAATGAATCTTCCAGGGATGGCCACAGGATCAGTTTAGGCACAGAGCTCTTGGAGAGCACAACACTTCCTCTCCACTTGAGTCATGACATTTTCCCCTAGAGCATGAGGTATGGAAGGTCCAGCTGGCCCAGCAGATCTCCCCAGAGTTAAACCACTGCTGGTCTGCTGGGAAAGCTGCTTTAGGAAGTCAGGCCTTGGGACTCTAAGGACAAAGCAGCCAACATCTAGTATTCCTTTTCCATGTTTATTGGCAAACTTTGCCCATGTGCTCCAGTCATTTCAAAAGACTTGAGAGCATTTAACTATATTTTTATCTGATGTTAAATCCCTCAAGCTCCATTCAAGATTGAAAACAGAGTTGTCAGGCTATTAATACACTGCTCATGTTCCATGCTGGCTGTTACACTCATGGGAAGTTCCCTCTTTGGCAGCAGGAGGAGTGGGATACAGATTTCTGATGCGATTTCAGCTCCAAACTCTTCTGCACTAAAAAACCTCCACTTCTGTTCACCCTTTCTTGTTCTTTAATGCACTGCTTTGAGGGTTTCAAGTCCTCTTCTGGAGATTTGCTCATCCCAAGTTTTAAATTGGTTTTAGTGTTTATTCTAACTGTTCCAGAGGCAATAACATACTTTCTCATAGATCAGGCATGTTCAGTAATTGTACTAACCCAGAATCACACAAGTTGGCCTAGAAGGTCATTCAGATTTGCTTTTGGAAGAGGAAGCCCTGGAGAGAAGCAAGTCTGACCTACAGCCTCTGTGCCTGGGCATAGGATCTTCTGCTACAGCACAAGGGTTGACATTTCAGTTAGCACAAAGCTCCCAGCCAGCTCCTGACTGACAGCTTGGCCAGCTGAAGCACTGCTTCACAGCAGCTGTAGCTTCTCATACATGGCTACACTGCAGGCTTTGGGGCTTTTTTCTTTCCTTCTTTTGAACCTGAAGACCACAAGCTTGTTTATCAGGAGACTAACTTGAATAGTGATGGGGCCACAAGAAAAAACAGCTGATGTACTGGAGTATGTGAGAAAGACATCATGGTGTAACCCAACAGAGCTACTTGCTTTAGTGGCATGGCATCAATGGTTGGACTTGATGATCTTGGAGGTCTTTTCCAACCTGTGATTCACCTCAAACAGGAACCTGCAGTTGGTTAGAAAGAGCTCTCCTGCAGAAAAGTAAGAGAACACTTACATGTTGGCCTCTTTGGAGGAGAAGCAGCAGTGTTCTTGGCTGCAGCAGCCGTGCTGACTGGTGATGCTGCCGTTGTCCGTGGAGCAGTCGGGGTGCTCCTGGCAGCAGAGCGAGGAGTGCTAGAGGATGGAGTCTTGGACAGTGAGGTCCTCTTCTCTGTGCTCTTCACATCTGCAACCTGAAAAGCCAGAGGCTGCATTACAGGCAGCATTCCACTGACAGTCCCCCTGCAAAGGGCTGGCCAACAACAAGCCTGACAGCAGCTGAAATGCTTTCAGCTCAAACACATCAGCTTGGCACTGCTGAAACATTTCAGTGCAGGAGATCAGAAGTATAACTAAGTCCTGTAGAAGCAACTTGACTCTGTTGAGTGCAGGACAGAGAGCAAAGACTGCTGAATGCTCCCAGTCACCCAGATCTGCTTCAGCACCAGTGTGTGGAGATGTTCAGATGTCACAGACATGAAGGAGGTTTTGATCTCTGAACACAATGGCTAGCAATGGCAGAGATTCCTTCCCTTCAGGAGCAGAAATGCTTCCTGAGCTAGGAAGTACTTTATTAAAACACTGTGGATGTAAGAATTAGGTGTTTGTGGTTCACTCCTCACTTGGAAAACTATTTCCTGTCTGTTGTTGGTAAGTCAGTTGTTTGTAAACTAACTGACCTCTTTTGTACTGCAATACTGAGTTCATGTGTGGAAACAAACGAGATGAGATTTGGATTTCATCTAAAGGGGATACAGAATCATGCAAGACTTTAAACTGAAGACCCTGGTTCCCAGAAAAGTACAGATTTATGCCTATGCTCCAGCTTCAGAGGAGGCAGAGGGGATCTGCTCAAGGGAGAGAAGGATCTGAAGGGAGGATGTCACAAGGATGGAGCCAGGCTTTTCTTCACAGTGCCAAGCAATAGGAGAAGAGGTAATGAGCACAAACTGGAACCCAGGAAGTTCCACCTAGACATGAGGAAGAACTTCTTTACTGTGAGGGTGCAGAGCCCTGGCCCAGGCTGCCCAGAGAGCTTGTGGAGTCTCCTTCTCTGGAGAGATTCCAAAGGCACCTGGAGACAATGCTGGGTAATGTGCTCTAGGAGCAGGGAGGTAGGACTAGATGACCTAGGCTGGACTTGATGATCTTGGAGGTCTTTTCCAGCCTTGGTCATTCTGTGACCTCTGGTGGTGCCTTCAACCTTTACCACCCTGTGATTCTGTGAGCTTGTGTACTCCATGACAGGGCACTGAGAAAGTCACAGTGATCCAGTCATGTTTGATTTTCTCCTCTGGGATGACATCATTAAGTGCTTGGGATGTGATGCTGTAAGTGGGTTAATGGAAGCTGATATCAGGAACTGTGGCTCACAGTGAATCACATTCCTGGTAAGGAGGAACTTTTTTACTGTGAGGGTGGTGGAGCACTGTCCCAGGCTGCCCAGAGAGGTGATGGAGTCTCCATCTCTGGAGATATTTAAAACCTGACTAGACATCATCCTGTGCAAGCTGCTCTAGGTTCTCCTGCTCTGGCAGGGGGGTTGGACTAGATGATCTCCAGAGGTCACTTCCAACCCCTAACATTCTGTGGTTCTTCGATCTCCTCCTCCCACCAGAAGGATGTGCTGACTCTTGGGTATAACAGGTGGGAAGTTAACAGGGAAGAAGTGCTGGGAGCTCCCCAGAAGGTCAAGGAGTCTCTTACCTTTGGTTTAGTCTCTTTTGGAGTTAGGGTGGAGGGCCGGGTGGTGCTGGTGGTGGCAGGGCGTTTAGCAGTGGTGGCTGAAGGAGGAGCTGCAGGAGGGCTGGTGGGCTTTTTGTTTGGGCCAGCAGAGGCTGGCCTCTTGGGACTGGTGCTGGCCAGGGGCTTGGCTTTCACTGCAGCAGGCTTGGTGGAGGATGAGGATGCAGCAGGCTTGAGGGGGTTTCAGAAAGCAAAATCCAGGGTAAAAAGAAAACAAGGACAACAAAAAATACAACAAAAAAACCCAGCGTATTGTAACCCAAAACACTGAGCTGCAGGAACAGAAAAGTGCTATTTTAATGAAACCAAACCAAAAAAGAATGAGCTTTCTGTTTTCTGAGCGTGGCAAAGAGCAAAATGAAGCAGCAGGAGAGGGCTTCCCAGAGCCTGTGGGAGCTTTGTCATTCAATTCCAAGCGAACGGGATTTATTCCAGCAACATCTAAAGCACCAGAAGGCCTGGCTGGTAAAGCTGGGATTAGTGCCTGCCTGCTCCTGGCATCCAGGCCTACGTGCAGGGGACAGGACACTGCCTCCCCAGGACAGGCACACAAGGATTGCAAGCTCTAAATCCTCATCTGATCAGCTCCAGTGGTGACAACGTCCTCTGCCTTCAAGAGGAGCAAGGATCCCCTGCCCCTAGCACTGGGGGTGGGTTCTGCTGGATGCTGCAAGCTTCTGAAAGCAGCTACCTCTCATGTTTCCTAAACAGCCCTAAGATAAGGGAATATCAGATCCTGAGGAGGAGCTCTGAATGCTAATTGGAATGCAAATGAACTGTTGTAAAGGGCTAGGAGAGTATCAGTGTAGCAGCAGTATTATTATACACGTTTACTACTTCTCCACCACCAATACCAACCAGGGAATTACTTTCAATAAAGCTCACCACACCCTTATGAAATCCCCTTCCAGTCCCAGCTGCTCCAGGCTGAGTTGGGTTGGCTGCACCTCCAGAACTGGGTGTCTTTAGCCCAGTAAAATGGTTCAGAAATGGCAGCTCAGAAAACAGAACTTGGGGTGGCACAGCTTAAGCAGCAGAAAATCCAGCAACTGAAACCCATGGCATGGAAGAAGCTGGATACCATGGAACAATACTCACCTTGGTCTTCTTCTCAGGGCTAGGAGGAAGTTCTTTGTTGGGAGGAGTGGTGATATCATTCCCTGTCACAGCTTCAGCTGCCTTGGTCTCTTCTGGTTTTACTGGGGGAAAAAAAAATTTAGAAGTAAAGGAGACATGCTAAGTTTGGGGTTCTGGATTTTTTTAACATGTAGTTTTTTTTAGTTTGCCATTATTCAGCACAACAGCAGGAAGAGAGAGAACTGAGACAGTTCCAGGTTGGCTGTTTCCTCAGATCATAATACCTATAGGAAGAGAGATGTTCTCTGTAAGAGGACAGATTCCTCCAGGTGCCATTACCATCCCTTTCCTCACATTATTCCAGTGGGAAAAGAGACAGCAGAAGGAGGAAACCTCTGGTGTCATTAGTAGGGCAAACCTTCTCATCTTCCAAGCTATGAAAAGAAATTGTTGGAATGTTACTAGTGTCTGCCCTCTTCCAGGTTTTACACCATGACACACCCTGAGGTAGGACACTGCTATCCCTATCATTGGGGTTGGTTCTTCTGGACATTCCCTCTGCTCTCTATGATCCAGGAGAATTCCTGGCAGCTGTATGGAGATGGAAATGTCACAAGGGAAAGCAGGAACACCGAGATTTCATTCTAATGTGTGTGGATCACAGCAGCCCTTGTTGGGGTGACCCATGGTGTCATGCTGCTGTAGGTGTTCCCCAGCAGAGAGCTGCCAGCCGCTTACTGGGCTTGCTCCTTTTTCACTGTGATGGTTCATTGCTGTCATTGCCACCAAAGGCTGTGATGCTGAGAGGGGACAGCAAAGGCACACACTCTCCTAACAGCAGTGGAGCAGCCACCACCATTTCACAGAACCCCAGCATGGTGAGGACTGGAAAGGAACCTCTGGGGATCATCTAGTCCAATATCCTCATGCCAAAGCAGGCTCACCCACAGCAGCTTGCCCACCATCACCTCCAGGTGCCTTTGGAAGCTCTCCACACAAGGAGACTCCACAAGCTCTCTGGGCAGCCTGGGCCAGGGCTCTGCACCCTCACAACAAACAACTTTCTCCTCCTGCTCACATGGAACCCCTCCTGGCTTCCAGTTTGTGCCCATTGCCTCTTGGCCTGGCCCTGGGCACCACTGAGCAGTGTGGCCCCAGCCTCTTGCCCCCTGCACCCTCCAGCTCTTGCTCAGCATGGAGCAGCTCCCCTCTGGCTCTGCTCTTCTCCAGGCTCAGCAGCCCCAGGGCTCTCAGCCTTTCCTCCTCCCAGACATGCTCCAGTGCCCTCAGCATCTTCCCAGCCTCCCCTGGACTCTCTCCTTGTCTCTCCTCAACTGGGGAGCCCAGAAGTGGCCCCAGGACTCCAGCTACCCTCCCTAGGGCACCATCTCCTCTTCCAAACCAGTTTCCATACCATTGCCTAGCCACCAGCAGGATCACAACTGTTCTCCAAAGCTAACAACACAACAAAATATCCATTTAGCAGCAGCTTCACCAAATTCTCTTCCTGAGCCTGATGAACCCCACAGCAGAGCTGCCTCACTGCCCTGCACCCCGAGACATCCACAAGGCAATTTCCCTATCAATAGCTTTCCAGACACTCATTCCCAGCAGTGCTGCTCTGCAGCTCCACTGCTATCAGCTGGCTGCTGGCTGCAGCTCCTCTGGGTCTGGAATCTGATGAGGGACATGGTGCAAACAACCCAGCACAAATGAATGCACTTCCCCTTGGCAGCTGGGGATAAAAATCAAGTGTTATCTCTGCTGGATCCTGCCTTTTCTTACAACAACACAACAGATTGTTAGGCTGCAGCACATGCTACGGGACCCCCAGACAATAGGGTAGTGATTCCAGCAGTAAAAAGGTTGTTTTTTTGCTGAAAAATTCTATTTATACTTCCCATTTTCTTACTTGTCAGTCTCAAAGGGAGAGTCTCAGAGGACAGTTCAATTCTGGTACAAATGCCACTGCTGAAACAAGGAAAATAAAATCAAACTGTGCCTTCTGCCTGCCCAACAGCAGGTGGCTTCTGTTCTTAGCTATTTGACTCTAGGATGAGTTTAGGATCATTAAGATGGGAAAAGACCTTTAAGCTCATTGAGTCCAACCATTAACCAGCACTGCCAGGTCACCACTAAACCATGTCCCTCAGAACCACATCTCCAGGGATAGTGACTCCACCACTGCCTTGGGCAGCCTGGGACAGGCCCTGACATCCCTTTTGGCGGAAGAAATTGCTCCTCATCTCCAACCTAAACCTCACTCCTAGCCCTTTAGGTTCAAAGTCACAGTACATGTTCTGCAGCACTAAGCTGAGCTTACAAAATGACATGTGAAGAAAAACATCCACTGGAATGTCCAGGCTGGACACTGATTTCAAGCAAAATTCTAGGGAACCATTCACATTTACCAAAAAAAGTCCATTTTTTGGTAGCTAATCTCTACATTGGCTCCTCTATACCAGTTTTCTCAACTGCATTTCAACCTTCATGTTCTTCCTCATTTCACTTGTCAGTTTTATCTACAGCAGTTGTTCCTGTGTCTGAATAACAAGCTTGTGTCACTGCTCAGGGGACCCCAAGGCTGGGGATGGCTCTGCTTTGGATCCTAGCAGTCTCCAGCATCCAGACATCAAGGTGACTTTCTACCTGTTGGAAGTGATCTTTCCCTCAGTGCTCTTGTTCCTGTTCCAGCTCACTCAGCAGGAATGTTAAACCTCCTGCCTGACAACAGTGTCACAGTGTCCAAGCAGCAACAGGGATCTGGCTGCTCCAGGAGCCTCAGAACACCTCAACTCCCCGAGTGTCAGGATTTCAACTCCAGCAACTGCCATGCTTTGGAGCTACTGACAAGATGAATTTCCTGTTATTTCACATTTCTTTATTAAAACACAAGCTACTCTACCAGAAACTGGGACTGAGTCACATGAGCACACCAAGGGATCCCTGAATGGGTTGGGAGAGTCCCTGAATGGGACTCTCAAGGTCACCTAGTCCAACCTCCAAAGAGATCAGAGAGTATACTGAGGTTCTACAAACCAAACAGGACTTATTTTTTCCATGTAAACCAGGAGTGTGGCATCCCTGAGCTAATGGAGCTGCACTGCAGGACAGCACACAGACAGGTTAACCTGCCTGGACCTGGAAGTAACAGCAAGGACCAACCCAGGAGAGTTGGGAGGGAATTTGCCTGCTCCAGGGGCCACAAAACCATAGGTGAGGTTCTCTCTCTCCCAGCCTGGGACACAGCAGGGTACACAACCTCACAGACAATCCCAAGGGATTACAGGAGGGTAGTTTTGCTTTGTGCTGCCTCAGTGTGAGCAAGAAGCCAATGTGCTCATCCGGACGTGTGCTTTTATTCCCTGTTTAATTAGGAGGGTGCTCTCCCCTCCCCAGAGCAGAGAACTGCCTGGGAAGAGCTCCTGGTTCCAGGGAAGATGAGGAAAAGCTGCCAAACCTTCATCAAATCTGTTCATTAGTCTGCAGGAATTATTTGAGAGACTCTTCAGTTTGCTTGCTTCCCCAAGCATGGTGACAAACCCCTGGCAGACATGTCAAAGCCATTCTGTTGGGAGCTCTAACCATGGCTGCTGCTCTGCCCTGAGCTCTGCTCCTCCTCCTGCTCCTCCTGGGGTTCACTGAGGGAGAAAATCCAGGGGAGCTGAGTCAGCACCAGAATTGAATTACTCCTGGGGGAGAGGGGGCTTGAAGGAGAGAGGCAAGGACATTCCCATCTGGCATATTCTGCTGATAAAGGCATAGCCCTGCTATCAGAGCTGCTTTCTCCCTGCTGCTATTCACTGCAAGGCTGTGTGTGCTCTTTGGTGCCTCCACCCCCACCCTCACCTCACTCTTTGCTCCTCACTGAGTAGGTTTTTAAGGGTAGAAACCAAATGGTTTTAGGTGTCAGTTCACAACACTGCGAGGCACAACTGCTGCACAGTTTCTAAGAACAACACTGGAAGAAAATTCTGTGTCCAGCTCTGGAGTGCTCAGCACAACAGAGACATGGAGCTGCTGGAGCAGGGACACAGGAGGACACAGCAATGCTGGGAGGGCTGGAAGCTCTGTGCTGTGAGGCCAGGCTGAGAGAGTTGGGCTTGTTCAGCCTGGAGAGGAGAAGGCTCCAGGGAGACCTCACTGCAGCCTTGCAGTACTTAAAGGGCCTGTCAGAAAGATGGGGAGAGGCTTTCTAGCAGGACCTGTTGGGACAGGACAAGGGATGATGGCTTGAAACTTAAAGAGATTCAGACTAGAGAGAAGGAATAGGTTTGTTTTTTTTTTACACTGAGGGTGGTGAGAGCCTGGCCCAGGTTGCCCAGAGAGGTGGGAGATGTCCCATCCCTGGAACCATTCCAGCTCAGGTTGTTTGTGGCTCTGAGCAACCTGCTCTAGTTGCAGATGTCCCTGCTGGCTGCAGGGGGTTGGACTAGATGACCCTCAAAGGTCCTTTTCAACCCAAACCATTCCATGAGTCTATGACATTATTCACATCTAAGCACACCAGAGAACACAATGACTCCACAACAATAATTAAACATACAAACTCCAGACTTCTGCCTGAGGTTTTACAGACATCAAGAGCAAACTTGATAAGCAATTCCTCCATCTCCCTTACCTTGTTCTCCAGACACTCCCCAGCAGGCAGGAGGAGGGCTGCTTGGGATTCCTGACATGCTGCAGGGAGGAGGGAGCCCTGGGGTGGCTCAGCACTTCTCCCATAGACACTGAGCTTCTATTGCCTCCTGTTTATAGTTCCTATCTGTCTAGATTTTAGACAAAATAGGCCACTGCTGAGAAAAGCACTGAAGGCAACTATCCTGCACAGCAGAGATGTTCTACAGCTTCACTGTCAATTGCTCACAAGTCACCCAACATCATTTGCTGTCTGCTGCTGCTGCTGCTTTCTCTTAATGACCCATAACTCTTACACTGGGAGCTGAACAGCCTTCTCTTGTTCACAACTTCCCTGCCACTGAGGACTTTGTAGAGAGTCCTCACAACCTTATTCTCTCCAAGTCCTCTCTTCTTGCAGGCTAAAGAGTCTTAGCTTATTTGGCCATTCCAATATTCTCTGAAGTGATGCCTTCATTGCTCATACTTCTAACCCTAGGACAACCTTTTGGAGGCATTTCCCCACTGTATTCAGAATGCAAGTGCCTAATGCAGTTAGAAATGGATGTATTTCTTCCTAGCTTTTCCTTTCTGAATTCCTAGAGCTTTGCTTGGTGAAGGAAAGCCACACAAAAGCATCTTTATGGCATCTATAAAATCCTTACAACAGCAGCATTATTGCTGCTTCTCCTCCATAAGCACAGAAACAAAGCCACCAGGGTTACAGCTGGTGCCAGGTGACATTGAGCTGGAACCCATGGGGACGTGAAGCCTTTCACATCCCTTTGCCACCAGTTCTGCTCTCACTGCTCCCTCCTGAAAGTTGTTACTGTCTGTGGCAAAGGCAATGAAAAGCTTTACTGTGTGTGTTTCCTTCCCTGAAGAAGTCAAATTAGGAAACAGTCCTTCCAGAAGCAAACCTGTGGGAATCTTTTTAAGGTTGAAGCATGTTACTGCCTTGTTTTACCAACCACAGAACTCAGAATGAAACTCTACTGACCTGGACTGCTCCAACATCATACAGCAACTTACTCAGGAAGAAGCATTCCCAAAATCCATTCTCCATGGCAAAAGGAACAGGTGGAGACTTCACTATAACATACCTTGGGCTCATCTCAAAAGGCCAAAAGCAACTATTTATTTCTATTTTCTGGTGGTAGCAAGAGCTGAAGTAAAGTTCAAGGACAGTAGAAGCTCCATCCTGTTTTCCTTTTGCCCCTTTACTGAGCAGTTAAATGAGCATCTCAGTGAGCACCTGAGACTGTATCACTTACACCCTCTCCCCTCCTACCTACCCCACTTGGGAGGGTGTCAGCTCCCTTTTTAGGGGTCTGCAGTTCACCCCTTTTTAGAGGTCTATATTTTGCCCCATTTCAGGGCTCTGTACCTCACCTGCCTTGCCCCATCCCCTCATCCAGGCTGCCTCACACACTCCAGAAGGGCAGGACACTGGCACATGCCTGTGCTGGAGGCCAGGCACTCATCCTCCAGATCCCCAGCAAGGGCTATCAGCAAGCTAAGCTGAACTAAAGCATCACTCAATGAAACAGCTCCATAATTCTCATAAGGATTAGAGTCATCAGCTGAAAATCCATTAAGAGAACCAGATTAAGCAATAAGGCAATGACCATCTTTACTCTCCCTCTGCAACGTAAACAACCTCACACAAACCCAGCCCCCAGTAAACATTGCTTTTGCCAGAGATGCTGCAGAGGGGCAGGAGATGGCTCTTGTCCATCCATCCCCATTCCAGAGGAGCTGCTCCATCACAAAATCACCATCCAATAAAGCCTCTTAAGAAACAAGTATCTACAAATACAACAAATCTCAGTTTAAGTAGAACTACAAACCCTTATCTGCTTTCTCCTCTCCAGAAAAGGCTCAATAAAATGTCTTCTGCTTGACCCAAATACAGGACAGCTAAGCATTTTATTTGGCAACTCAATCAGTGTGTGCATTTTCCCTTGTTATCAAGAATCAGGGAAGGAATAAACCAGATGTCCTCTTTGCCTGCATCCTGTAAACCTAAGTTGATTTGTTAGGATTCTATTTTTTACCCAGGAAGGGAAATCCTAAATCAGAACCTGTTCTTCCAGAACAACCTAAACTGCCTGCCCTGTTTACCTCCCATGACCTGACCTGAGCTCAAACAGCTGGTTAGGCTCTGGCTCACTGTGGTATCCTGCTGAAAACTTGCTGCTGGTTAGGAAAGAGCTAACAAAATCCTGAGCTTTTTCCCTTTCCCCTGCCAGAAGTGGAAGCACATTCCCAGCACCAGCAGAAAGCTCTGTTCCCTGTCAATGCCCCTGACACACTGAGGTGAGAGAGACAAACACACCTCCAGTCAAACCAGCAAGCCACAACCCTACCTGGAGCAGTCTAAGAAGGGAGAGCAAGTGGGGAGCAGGGAAGGAATAGCACTGGAATTCACCTTTCAGCCTGTCCCTGCAGCTTCTCTGAGTGCTGATGGAACCCCAGAGCATTTGCAGGTGGCTGCTGGAGCTTGGGCAGTGCTTGGGCAGGGACACCCTAGGGACCTCCAAGATAAAAGTGCAATTCCATTCTGTTCTGAACACTTCAGCACATAGGTAAGATATCACCAATGACCCAAACAGGACAGTGTCAGCTGCTTGCATGGCATCTGATACCACCAAGCCACAGACAAGCTGGTCTGAGGGATCTTACCTCAGCTGATAAATCCCTGGCCTTGGACTAACAACATGACATTTTCTAGAGAATTAGAGTGCTTTGGGTGAGAAGAGACCTTTAAAGGTCACCTAGTCCAACCCCCTGCAGTCAGCAGGGACATCTGCAACTAGAGCAGGTTGCTCAGAGCCACAAACAACCTGACCTGGAATGGTTCCATCTCTCACCTCTCTGGGCAACCTGGGCCAAGTTCTCACCACCCTCAGTGTAAAAAAATATTCCTTCTGTCTAGTCTGAATCTCCTCTTTTAGTTTCAAACCATCACCCCTTGTCCTGTCCCAACAGGTCCTGCTAAAAAGTCTCTCTCCATCTTTCTGGCAGGCCCTTTAACTGCTGAAAGGCTGCAGTAAGGTCACCCTGGAGCTTTTTCTTCTCCAGGTTGAACAACCCCAATTCTCTAACCCTACCCTGTACCTTTATCCTATCTACCATAGCTTGAAGACTCATCTGTAGAAATTCTCATTCTTTTAAGTTCTGCCACACTTGAAACCTCAAGCTTGCAGCAGAATTTCCAGGGATCAGTGTCCATGGCCACAAACATCCCTGCAGAAGACCAGCACATGCTGCCCTCAACCCATCTGCTGCTGAAGTAGCTGCAGATCCAGCAGGAATCTCCCAGCACTCTCCACAGCCCATGCCAGCCACTGGCTATCACTGCTACCTTCATGTTCTCCTCTTTCCCACAGCTCCCAAACCATTCTTTCTTTTTCAGAGTATGATTTCAGCTGGCAAGGAGCCTTCTTAGGGAGGCATCACCCACACCACTGACCTGACCTAACTAAGGATCAGTAGTTCCTTACGAGGTAGCTGGGCTGCTATTCCCTAATCCCAGCATTCCCTTTGACCTGTGTAAACCTGAGGCAAGAGGTTAGCACAGCCCAACTCACTCCTGTGTTCTGCTGCCAAAAACCAGCCCTGCAGGAGCTCCAGGAGTGACCTTGGGTTTCATCCTTTGCTTCTGGAGTTACAGGCACAAAACCAAGACAGTTTTTCTGCTGAGTCCCAGAGAGGTGATAGTCCCAACCCAGCATGGTCCAGCAGAGCCTGGAATTCTGCAGCTCCTGGCATTCCAGGAAAAAGTTCAAGTTAGAGGAAATGCCAAGGAAATGAGGAAAGGCAGAAGGGGAGATCAGTGGTGCTGTGGATGGCACTGCTCACCTAAGGGCTACCAGTGCAGGTGAGACAGGAGGCAGGGGCAATAAATCACCCAACAGCTCATACACAGCCTGAACACTAATCAGATCTGCTGTTCATTGCAGGGAACAATGGGGGCACTTGTTCTGGGCAGAATCAGCTCCTGACACAGCAAGTCCTGCAGCTCAGTTCTGATAAGGACTCTGCAGCCAGCATCTCCTTCCCTAAAATATCCATGGTGGGTATCCAACAGATCTCTAGATGTTAGCATGAAATCACACTAAATGTGCCACCAGACTGACACCCAACTACCTGCAAGAGAGAAAGGTTTCATGGACACTTCTAAGTCACCTTAAAAAAACAACCAACCAACCAAAATCAAACCCAGAAGGAGCGGATGTTTAGCAGAGTAAGGACAGGAGGACCAAGGCAGTCTACTCCTGGTAGAAGCTCTGAGAGGTGCCAGGCAAACAGTAAGAGTCAGGCTGGACAATTCTTTCAGCAAGTTTTAGGATAACAAATAGTGCAAGTGACAAAAGTTGTTACCCCAAATCACAGAATCATAAAATGGTTTGGGATGGAAGGGACCTTTAAAGGTTATCTAGTCCAACTCCCAAATGTAAGTGAACAGATAGAACAGGCAGAAAAACAGAGGGATTACCGGGGAGAAGGAAGCCCTATTTCTTATCAGACAGAACAAACACATGGGTCATTCTGGAGACACTGCCTTGGGCCTGGAAAGGTGAGTGCCAAGACTGAATTAGGGGAAGCTGATGAGGATAGGAAAGGGTAATTTAGCCAAGAATAAAATGCAAAGGACAGATTTAGAATCAGTTCCCTCCTCACAGCCAAGTCTGCTGGCTCAGTGGAGTTATTTTTATTACAGTCACCTCTCTGCTATTAATGGGGAGAGGAAGCAAAAAGCTCCTCACAGCAAGCCTGAAAGCATTTCAGAGCCATCTGAGGAATTTCTGCTGTTGTCTCTTACGTTCCAAAAACTCTTTCTAAAGGAAGGAAAATAGAGGTTATTTCTTACCAATGCACTGCACACAACAGAACAAACCAAAGCTAACCTAACCAGGCAGTAATCTGGGGGAAGAGAGGAGAAGTGACAACTCAAGCGTGTCGGTGTCCATGAGCTTTCTGTTAACTTGGTGATCACTGCCTCAGCTCACAGCCAGACCTGTGGTTGTAAGGACCATAAACAAGCCTTGAAAACAAAGATGAATTTAAACCTAGATGCTTAAAAATACCCAAGCCTTGGCAGCGTGGTTTAGCCATCTGCAAACAGCAACCCAAGCAGAAGATTCTGTGCGTTCGTATCCTTCAGTGACCTTTCCCATCAGTGATGCTCAGCCCCTCTGGGGAAAACACATCAATCCACTTCAGAGGAGGTTTTACATGTTCCTCGGATTGAAAGACCTTACAGATCTGTGCTTTGGAGCAGTTGTCTCCTGCACTGGGCAGAATCTGCCAGCCTAGCCAATCTAGTGTCCTTGTTGGCCAAAAAAGGAACCTCACTGTTTGTTTGCTTCATTCTAGATAAATTTCAGTCTCAGGGCAGATGTTGGCTAACCAACACCCCAGAAACTCTGTGACATGAAAGCTCTGCACAAACACATTTAGAAGACTTTCTTCTCCAACATCACTTTTATTTATGTCATTTTACTCTCCAGCTCCCTGACAGGAGGTTAGAGCCAGGTGGGGCTTGGTCTCTTCTCCCAAGGAACAAGTGACAGGACAAGAGGAAACAGCCTCAAGTTGCACCAGGGGAGGTTTAGGTTGGACATGAGGAAGAATTTCTTCCCCAAAGGGTTGTCAAGGCCTGGCCCAGGCTGCCCAGGGCAGTGGTGGAGTCACCATCCCTGGAGGGGTCGAAAAGCTGTGGAGATGTGGTGCTGACAGACATGGTTTAGTGGTGACCTGGCAGTGCTGGTTAATGGTTGGATTTGATGATCTTAAAGGTCTTTTCCAACCAAAATGTTTCAATGGATTCTATGTTTAAACAGTCTGATGACCCTGCTGTGTTTGAGCACAGGCAGACATAGCCACACAGGTCCTACTTGCACTCAAGCAAATTCAAGCCCAGGAGCTCGCTGCATCGCTCTGGTGACCATCAGCAGGAGAGCTGATGACTCTTACCTGCATGAAAGGACTTGACAGCTGTGCTCACGTCTGCAATCTGTGACCTGCTGCCACCCAAACTGACATTGCTTCCCCTCAGCACTGCCAGAGGTATTTCAGATCTGCACACCAAGCAGACCATAAGGAAGGAGGTAACTCAGAAGAGGCTAAGCTGTGTTGGCACTTGGATTGCCAAAGCCTCCTTCTACAGATCTCTGACCACCAGTCTAGGAAACTGAATCATCTTACAGAAAACAGCGAAAAGTAAAACTCTAATTAGAGACAGACTGTGATTGTGGTGAAGGTGATTAGTGACAGGAAGAAGGCTGAGCAGAGACTAGTGCAGGAGCTGACTGTCCCACCATTGGGTGTCACTAACACGCCACAAAAGCAGGGAGGAGAAGTCTCCAGCCTGGTAGCTATCAGAGCACACCACCGTGCTCAGCACCTGCCCTTCCCTGCTCAGAGCTCAGCCTGGCAACACACAGCAAGCCTCTGGAGCTCTACCTGACCAGCTCATCCCTCTACCCACCTGCACATTCCTTCACCCTCTCACATCAGGGTCCTAGAATTCCAAGTTTTCTCTTAGTCCTCTGGAGGTTTAACAAACCAACCAGAGACGCAAGAAGTCACTGGATGCAAAAATCCTCACGCCAGTCTTTTGTCTTGAATCCCTGACACATTTTCTTTTCCCACACAAAGCTCCCATTAACAGGGTGACAGACACAGCCCACAGACCATCCTCACTCCCAAAATCTGGGAGAAAAGCAGGTTTATTGGTGGCTGGAGCTGGCAAGAGGGACAGAGATGGTGTTCCAGGCTGGGAACAAAGAGGAACTACTCTTCTCACAGATTTTCAGTCCGGGAAGACTGACCTCATGCATCACAGCCCTGTCCAAACAACAAACCACTCCAAAACACAACAAGCTGCAATGGAAAGGCTCCTTTGTAACTGGGGCTTGGAGAAAGAGGTCACAGAAAGGAATGGAGAAATTCCACTTTGAATTTCAGCACTGGACCAGTTGGGAAGAGCTTAACTACATAAATCATTCCATCTCTTTACTCCTACCGGCTCCCTCAAAGAGAAATACCAAAAGGTGTTAAGAAACTTCCTGGAGAAGCAGAATCTGCAGGTCTTTTTGACACAAACTGGAAGTTTTTAACTCTGGTAACACCCTCACTCAAACACACAGCTCATGAGTCTGAAGGGTATCTGTGCTCCAATAGGGAGTGGCAAGAGGCTACTGAAGAGAGACCTACATGTGGACCACCCCGATGCTACAGACCTTAAAATCTCTTAGCCAGGCTCAGGATCCCAGCTCACAACAAACTGCTGCAGCAGATGCTGTGGAACCACCCAGGCAGTTATTGATTTTAGGTTTATCACCCATTTTTGTCTATCCAAAACCACATCCTTTGTTCTAAGCATGAGAACCTGAAGCATGTTGCTCTTCTCAGGTGTACTGAGCCACTCACCCCTGCCTGCAGCCTGGCAAGTCTGTCAGTTCCTTCTCAGCTACTCTCTGCTCACTGCCCAGGAAGGTAAAAATTAGCAACATACCCTCACGTGGTAAGTCTCCTTGCTTGGGAGATGGAGAGCTCTGCACAGTGCTGACCTCCATTTCTTTTCTCTCCAGGGGAGCAGCTTTGCTGGGCTCCATCTCAGCACATTTGCTTTTGGGGACATCAAGCCCAGCAGCTCCATCGGTAGCATTCTTCTTGTCCTTCTTTCCTACTGCCTCTTCCCTCTCTTTGTCCTGGCTGCTGATTTCAGGGATTTGCTCCAGCTTGCTGTGGTACAAGCTCGGGCTGCCCAGCTCCTTCTTCAGCGAGTTGCCACTGCCGTTCCGCTCCTCTCTCTTCTTGGCAGCTGGCTCCTCTGCCAGGAGGTTCTGCTGCTCCTTCCCCAGGAGGCTCTGCTCAGGACCTGAGCTGCAGACAGATGTTTGCTCTGCTGACACGGTCATTGACCTCTTCATGGGGGCGCTGGGCTTGCTGCCTGTGGGGCTGGAGCTCTGGGTCAGGCTGCTGTTGGGAGAGAGCAGACCAGTAGCCACCTCCTCTTTAAGCACTGGCTCAGGGTATTTATCAGCCAGGTTAAGGGTTAGGGGCACTGCCAAGTGAGAGCACTCGGACATGGCACGCCTCATCGCCTTCCTTTGCTGGGCAGCCCTGTTCAGGAAGCCACCGTCGTCTGCACAGCTCAGCTTCTCTTCCATTTCTTCCTCCATTTCAGTGGCATTAGTAAAGGAACTACTCTTGGGGTCATCTTGTGCGAACTCTACGGTGGTAGTTGGAGGTTCTGGCTTAGAGGGAAGCCCACTCTGCCCAGAGCTGGCATTAAGCAGCCCAGTTACACAATAGCTGGGGGCTCCATCTTTTTTCAGGGCTGCTTCTTTAGCCCCTGAATCGTTAGGCAGGACAGAGTGGAAATTGGGATTCCAGACACTGATTTCCTGCTCCCTCAGGTACCTGCTGGGCTCGCTCTCTGACATGGACAGGTCGGGCAGGCTGGGCTCTGGCTGGCATTTGCTCTCCATCCCAGCCTTCCCGGCTGCTTTCTCCTGATCGGTGATGGCTTCATTTTTAGGCAGCCCAGGAGCAGGTTTTTCAGCTCCTGCCTGTCCCACGTGAAAATCTGTACTTTTAGGGTTTGCAAAGTTCCCTTCTGCAGAAGGAAACGATTCTGAAATCAGAGACCAGCTCTCAAGGTGACCCGCAGCCGCTTGGTATTTTTTGCCTTGCACCTCAATTTCTCTTTTGTCTTTCTGAGCTATTTTTAGCTCTTTGTCTAGTTTCCCTTCAAAGAAGCAGAGCTTGTCCTCATCGGTGAAGCCGGCGTTCTTAACAAGCCCATCCTTAATCGGTCCCCCCGCGTTGACATTCAAGCCAATCTCATTAAGCTTCCCCTCGGTCCTCTGCCACTCGAATTCCGTCCTGCCGAAGTCTTTCGGGGACTCCATGCAGCGGAAAGCTTCCGAGAAGCTCTCGGGGCTCTTGCCCTTGCACAGCTGGCTGTAGTCGGAGAGCGAGGAGGGCTGCTGGTTCGAGAGAGACATCTCCGCCCGCGCCGCTTCCTGCCGGGGCTGAACGAGCGGCTCGGGGCTGGCCGCGCTCGCCGGCTGCCGCCGCGCTGACGACACACCGTGCCCCCTCAGTCAGGAGAGAACTCCTTCCTCCCCACCCCCCTGGCTGCCGCACGCCTTCAGTTCCTGCCTTCAGCCACTAGCTCAGACAAACCCAGCAGCTTCCATCCTTCCGTGAGAAATCCAGGGGAACACGCTCCTGTAGGAGAACCGAGCCTCCTCTGACTAGAGGGGAGCGGAGTTCACATCATCCTGCTGCAAGGGCTTCTCGTGGGGAGGTACACACCTGGGCATCTGTTGCCATCTCCTTTTTGCTCTGTCAAACCACGTTATGCTCAGGGCTTGTCCACGTATTAATTCCTGCTGATCAACTGCTCTTAAGAAGACTTAGGAAACTAAGCTCAGCAATTTTGCTCCCTTTAAACAAACGCCAAACCAAGCTCCAGAAGAAGGCCAGCCCCAAAGAGCAGAGCACAGAATGACCCCTTTCAGCATAAGGGCTTTGTTTGCAGTGGGTTTTAACGTATTCTTTTGGAGCCAGCAGTGCTCACAAGTGATGCTGTAAGGGGGATTTCACTGTTCACAAACCATATCGGGTAGGCAAAGCCAAAAAGGACAAGTTAGGAGAGGACTGGGAGTCTGAAATGCTGTAAACTTATATTTTAAATGTGGTTTTTTTAAATGTGAACATACCTTCCACTATTTCTGAGCTGCATTTTTCTCATTGCACTGAATTCAGCCCTGGCATTTCACATTTGGTGTTATCTACTCGTACTCAGTGTGGTACTCAGCACCCTGCAAAGCCTCTACCTCCAGCATCCTTCACAAGGCTTTTCCAGCTGCTCTCCTGGATGGGGATTGTGTATCCCTGGTTCAACTGGAAGCCTTCCCAGGAGGGCTGAAGATTGCTTCTAGCCACAGTCTCTAGATTGCTGCTATTGCACTAGCACCAAACTGCAGAATTGTCTTTTTTCATCAGTGCCTGGTTCAGATTAGTCCTTGACTAAGGCAAATCTCCATCTCTGAACCAATACTCCACAGCCATTGACCATCAGACACCAGCAAACTCCAATCCAGGAGGAAATGCTGAAGCAGTACAAGGGCTTCCTGCTAGAGATTAACTGAGCACAAATGTATTTTTACACCCAGAGACTGGGAGCATCACTACACCCCCTGAATTGAACCTGCTGCTGAGAAATGCTACAATCCACACACTCATCTCCTTGTATTCTATCTGTGGATTTAAGGCTCTGCTATATTTAAAAACAATGACTAAGGAACTGTAAGTTATCTGAATCTCTCCTGACACCTTCTAATTAACTGGAAGAGTTCCACCCACGAGCTTCACTTCTCAAAAGGCCTCAACAGCTTTCCTGCACCTCATATATTCCTAAGGTGTCCTGCTGGTGGAAAACAGGACCTCAGCTCCAGGCTTATGTTTGCTCCTGGAACTGATGTAGGACTAATGTTTGCAAGCACTTGCTCACTCTGAAAGTGCTTGGTCTGCTCCCCAAAATGGCAGAGCTAGAAGTCATCCAACTCCATTAACTATTGATATTCCTCCATGGCTCAGCCAATTCCAACCCGCGATTTCTGTAGCAAACCTGAATCCACTCTAGATCACCTCATGCACTTCCCCAGGAGCAAGGGCAAGTTGGGAAAGCCACCTGAAACCTCCTAGTGGGTTTGGTTGGTTGGACTGGGTTTTTCAAGCCAACAGCTACCAATGTTGATAGACAGAGGAGTGAACTCTCCTTGATTTAGGGGCTGGTACTTCAGAGCTCTGCATCACAGCAGAGATTCCCATCACTGGGAAGAAAAGCCTGCCTCCAAAGGTCAGTACACAGCCAGGAACAGCCACTGCTGCTGCCTGATTCCATTTACTGTTAATGGAGGAAATGAATCAGATTCAATACCTGAGATACTCAGACACAGGAGAATGCTTAGCCATGAAAAATCTCTGAAGTCATGGAATATTCAATCTCTCAGGACATTAATGGAGGTAACACAGAGTTCATACACCCAGAGCTCTTCAACAGCTTCATCCTGCCCACAGCAGGTTGCTTCCAGACACTCAATCTCAGTTTCAGGGCCCTAATCTCTATTTTCACCTAAACTAATTTTTTAATTTAAATGTGTTTATATTCTGCTTCCAAAGCTCTGCCATGGTGGTTGTGCTAAGCTTTCAGCAAGACCAGAAACCTCCACTCACAAGACATGACTAGCAGGCCTCACCCTGGAGCTCTGGTCCCAGTTGTTCTCTGAGATTCTTTTAAACCTTACATTTTCTAGATATCAAACCTGGGCTTTCACAATCCCTTTGGCTCTCCACCATCTTTCTGTCTGAGCATGTGTCAGGTAATGGTAGTGAAATAGTTATAAGCTCTTGCCAATCAGATCCTGGTCTAGCTTCTGGACATGGAGGTCACCTACTGCCTGGAGCTTCTTGTGACCTTCCAGTGGTGAGACAACAGCCTGTTAGTGGGGAGAGAGGAGCCTGTTTCACAGGAAGAAGGTTCTCTTTAGCCTGATGACATCCTCTCCCCATCACTCAGTCCTGTCTTTCCTCCCAGGTATGGTTGACCCCAATCAGCCTCTCAGGAGCTGAGCATACACAGCAGAGATTTCAGTTGCAACACTAACCACATCTGGAATCATTCATCTGAGCTGCTGAGGGATATTCTGGTACTTATATTGTACCTCTGAAGATGAACAAGACCTTTCCATGTCCACTTCACTGGGCTTCACCAGTAAGCCAGGGCTGAGGCAGTGCCAGTCCCAGAGCAGACCAAGATCATGACATGGACACGTCACGACCCAATACCCAATCTGCAAGCTCCAGCCTCAGCAGATGAATCAGCCTAGTGTTGCTATTTTTGCCTCTCTCCTGAAGCCATTGCTTATCCCTGCTAATGCCTCTGCTTTTTTATTTTTTTCCCCTAATCTAACCCAATCATTTCTGTGCAATCCTCAGCACTGGTTTCTAAGGCAACATCCCTTGCCAGGCTGATGAGGTACTCCTTGCCAGCATCACCAACCAACATGTTCTCTAATTAACTGTTATTATTGGTAACAGTCAGTGAGCAGAGAGACCAGAACCACCACAGGCACAGAATCTAGCACAGTGGGGCTGGAAAGGGACCTCTGAGGATCATCCAGTCCACCCCCCTGCTCCAGCAGGCTCACCCCCAGCAGCTTGCCCACCATCACCTCCAGGTGCCTTTGGAAGCTCTCCACACAAGGAGACTCCACAAGCTCTCTGGGCAGCCTGGGCCAGGGCTCTGCACCCTCACAACAACTTGCTCCTCCTGTTCACATGCAACCTCCTGGCTTCAAGGTTGTGCCCATTGCCCCTTGGCCTGGCCCTGGGCACCACTGAGCAGAGTGTGGCCCCAGCCTCTTGCCCCCTGCACCCTTCAGCTCTTGCTCAGCATGGAGCAGCTCCCCTCTGGCTCTGCTCTTCTCCAGGCTCTTAGCCTTGTGAGGGTGCAGATGATCCCCAAAGGTCCGTTCAAACCCCCTCCATGCTGGCATTGCCTCAGATAATCACTCCTCAGTGTCACAGTCCCAGCCCTGCAACACCCAGGCCCCATGCCTGGAAGCACAGAGTTTCTGATCCTGCTTTTTATACCTAATTTCCCCTTTTAGTTTTAATGCTACACAAGAGACAGCACAAAGGCTCAGTCACATTGTAAGAGCTGATTATGTCTGACTTGTTTTGGTTATCATCTCAGTTGCCTCCTGACATTAAAAGGTACACAATAATTTTCCAGAAGAATCTGGGACAGTTCTTGCAATGACCACAACAAAAAGGAGAAGCTGAAATAAACCCAGAAGGGTAAGAGATCAAATTCAGATTGCAGGAACACTCTCATGTCCAACATTTCTGAACTTTAAGATGCAAAGTCAAAACCAGGAAATAAATAAATATAAAATACCCAAAGTTTGCAGGTCCAGTTTATAAAAGACTGAAACAACTTCTGCCAGTGAGAGCAATCTGCAGCATCAGGGTTGCCATGGCTCCCCAGGGAGCTCTATCACAAAGCTCATCCCTATTTTAGCAGCACATACAGGAACTGATGTGCTCAGGAAAGCTGGCCTGGAGGTCTAGAACACACAGAGCTGGACAGGGAGCCTGGCTGAAGAGATTTCAGTCACTAAACTTCAGCAGAAGATCCTCCCAAATATCTACCTGCAGATCACTGCCCATGAGGGAAAAGGAAATCACTGATCTGGGCAGAGAGGAGTGTTGCAAAGTGTGAGCTTCACAGTCCTGCCTGACAAACACAGGGGACAGGTTGGCCAAGTTCTGGTCACAGGTAAAGAGAGAAAACCTTTGAGCAGTTAATTGTTCCCTCAAGAGGAGGATGAACAGAACCAGAGATGGCAGGGACAGTCCATGTCCACATCATCTTAGTGAGAATCTGGGCGATGATAATCACCCACCATGGCTACCAAGATGATCAGGGGCTGGAACATTTCTCCTGTGAGGCCAGGCTAAGAGAGTTGGGCTTGTTCAGCCTGAAGAAGGCTCCTGGGAGACCTTCTTGAAGCCCTCCAGTACTTAAAGGGTCTGCCAGAAAGCTGGAGAGGGACTTCTTACACCTGTAGTGACAGGACAAGGGGAAATGGCTTTAAACTGAATGAGGAGAGATTTAGATTAGATGTAAGGAAAAAATCTTCACTGTGAGGTTGTCCAGAGAGGTGGGAGATATCCCATCTCTGGAACCATTCCAGCTCAGGTTGTCCAGGGCTCTTAGCAACCTGCTCTAGTTGCAGATGTCCCTGCTGACTGCAGGGGGTTGGACTAGATGACCTTTAATGTCCCTTCCAGGCCACACCATCCTCCTTCTCTGTCCAGTAAAGCAGCACACTCGCATTCCTGGTCTTAGAATCATAGAACAGTTCCAGCTGGAAGAGACCTNCTTGAACCTCAACACCTTCCCCTGCCCTGATTTCTGGTGTTAACTTGTGTTCAAGTGATGCATGTGTTCCCTGTGTCACCCTCTCATCCAGCCTAAGGCACTTCCACACCACTTGTGCCATCCTAGGCCTTCATCCCAGGCTCTGCAGCAGATGGAAAGAGAGACAAGCCTTAGGAAGGGATCTGCATGGCAAAGCAAATCTGCTTCCCTGCAGTTCTCCCTTTGTCACTCAGCCCAGATGTTGCTTGGTGAGCAGGAGAGTGCTGGAAGCTGTGCTAGGGGCTCCTCAGCAGCTTCATCTTCACTGCTGCAGGAACGTGCCAAGCAGCAGTTCCCAAACCAGCTCAGTCATCCAGAGCTTCTCTTACAAAAACCAACCCACAACCATTAAGTCTGTGAAGCGCTGAAAGGATGAAAGCAACTGAATATTATTCAAGTCCTGTGCAGGCTTTGGTGAAGTCAACTTACAGATGCAGAGTATGAAGTGATTGACTCCCAGGCTGAAGTGCTACTGTGAGCCAGGACTCATTCAGCTCCAGACACACTTTACCTGAGCAAAAGCTTCTCTTTTTTCCATGGATCTGCTCCCTTGAATACAGCAGTTAGCAACGGCAAAGAAAGACTTGTGGCAGACAATGGAAAGGCTTTAAAGAAATGTTGGGTTGTTGTTTGTTGTTTTTAAGATGCTGCCTTTAGCTCTCTCTTTCTTTTGTAGCATCATGCACCAGAGAACATCACTTCTGCAGGCACAAGTTCATGCAGAGAGCACCACTTTCACTAAAATAGAACCACTTCAGGTTATGCAACACGCATTAATATTACAAAACCTCTCCCAAACCTGCCCAGCATGTTAAGGCACACTTGAGCTCTGTGTCTGGGAAGTTAGTGGCTGCATCATGCAAAGGAACTCCACAGACATCAGAACAAGAGCAAACTTCCATGCCTGATGATGAAGCAGAAAACCAAGAGCACCTCTGGGCAGGGCTAACCTTCCCCAGCCCATCCCAGCAGCCTGCAGTTCAGAGGAGAGGCCACCTGCTTTCTGAGGGAGATTTAGAAGGAGCAGGAGTATAGGATTAGTTTTTATTTCCTCTCTATCCATCCTGTATCTTCTCAATTTCAAAATCCCTGTGCACTTCTTTAAGCTCTATGGAATTAATCCCATCTCTTTTCCTCTGAGCACAGGGATCTTGTTCCCTAGACCACAACCAGGGAGAACAGCCCAAAACACTCACCAGTTCATCCAGAGCCTCCACAGAGAGATAAAGTCTTAGCATCTCTATCAGCCCCACTACTGTTTTGTACTACTCTGCTTAGGAAAGATTATTACTTTAGAAGGAAGAACATCTTGTAGATGTAGCACTTCAAGGAAGCTTAAGGTAAAGACATTAGGTGGTTGCAGGAGGAAAAGGAGATGGTTGCAGTTAGCCTGAGGTAGGATTAAAACCAAACCCTGCAACATGACAGCACCTGAGACCATTTCCTGCCCCGATACCAGTGGCCCAGGATGCAGCTCAGGGATCACAGGGAGTCCCTGCCCACCACCTGCAGCCTCCAGTGACAAGAAGATACTGGAACTGAACACCAAAAAGTGCACCTTTACTGAAATATTCACCAACATCTAGGTAAGATAACCCCAAGCTCTGGCCCTCAGAGCAAGCTGTCCACCCCTCCACCTCTGGGAGTTAGCACTGTGAGACAGGCAAGCAGGACTCACAGCCCAAACCCAGTCATGCCACACAGGATTAACAGTTAGCTTCTCATGCCAAGGCACTGACAAACAGCAAGGTCCTGCAGGCAAGCTGTCTGCCACCAGCTCAAACCACAAGCACACACCTTGCTCTTGCCTCTGCTGGCTCATACCAGTGGCTTTCAGCTGCTTTCCTTTCTCTCTGTCTGGAGCAGCAGTCCTGGCTGGCAGAGCTGGCATCCCTCTGGACTTTGTGGGTCTCATGTAGCCTTTGAGCTGCTCTGCTGCTTTCACTCGCTCTCTCTTTGCCTCTTTCTTTGCCTCCTTCACAGCTTTTGGGTCACGTTCTTCTTTCTCTTTAGTTGGTTCTTGAGGTTGATCTACTTGAGACTTCAATGGCAGGGCCTGCTTCAGGTGAGCAGCAGCCTCTGCTGCAGGCTGAGCAAGACCTTCACTGTCCTCTTGAGGACTTGTTTTGGTTGTTTGGGCAGGTGTCAGGTTTAAAGCAGCTGCCTCTGCTGCAGCTGCCTCCTTGTCCACACCTGCCTCTTCCTGAGGAAGGTCTGAGGAAGTGCTGTCAGTGTTGTGCTTTTTATCAGTTGTTCTCATTTCTTTATCAGTGGTTCTAATTTCTTTATCATCCACCTTTGGCACAGGAGAAAGGTGAACTTCATCCTTCTTTGCTTTCATGTCCTGCTTAGCTGAATGATCCAAAGGCAGTGGTCTACCTGCCTTGCTGCCACCCTGGGACTCAGCCTCTTTGGGTTCACCATCTCTCTTTGAAACCTCTCTTCCAGGCTCTCTGTGTCCCAGGCTGACTGGTTGCTCACAAGCTTTCTGTGTTTGTATCTCCTTCTCAGCAGCAGATGCAGGCTCTTTGCTGCTTTTTTCTGCTGCTGCCTCAGGAGGAGGAGGAGGAGGAAGCTCCTGACTCCCCACTGCCTCACCTGTCTCCTTGAGGAAGCCTGAAGAAGCCTTGTCAGTGTTCTCAGGGCCAGTCACTGCAGCCTGAGCAAAGGACTCAGAGGCACTTCCTTTATTAGTCCAGAGCATTTGAGGGCCTATGGGGAAGTTTGTAATATTTCTGTTCTCATCTACCAAACTCATGTCTTCCACTCCATACTCCATCTCAGATCCCCTAGGAGGTAGCACTTCACTCCTCTTTGGTGCTGGCTCTAGGAACACAGGCTGCTCAGAGGCATCTTTACCCTTTGTACTGCTCCCATCATAACTTCTCTTCTTAGATCTGTCAGGAACTGTGGTCAGAGTGGGACCTGCCACTGCTGGATGCTCTGGCACAGGAAGTGCAGCACTGCTGCTGCAAGCAGAGGGATCTTCTGCTTCAGATTTGTCAGTTATCTCCTTGCCAGGAGGAGGAAACATCTCTGCACCTGCCTGACGCTCCAGAAGAAATTGCTGCTGCAAGTTCACCTCAGCCTTTCTGCATTTCTCTTTACTACCTGTGTGTGATTTTTCTGCCTCCAGAGACAGAGCAGGAGCTTGTGCTTCAGCAGTAGCAGTGAGTTCACCCAGCAGACTCACTGAAGTACTGCCATTAGGCTCTTTGCCTTTATCAAAAGCCTGAGGTTTACTATTGCCCACCTCTTCCCCTCCTGCAGGGGTGATACCTGGACCCAGCACAACAGAGTGCTCAGAACTATTCTCAGCCTTCTTGCCTTTCACACCTCTGCTTTTTTTCTTGGGATTGTCCCTGGTGGGACCATGTGCCACAGTTGTATCTGTCCTGTGCTCTGGGCAAGGCTCAGGGCTATCTAGCTCCTTATCTTTATTCATGGGCCAAGTTTCTTTAGTCTTGACTATTTCTGGCTCTGATGTCTCTATTTTATGACCTGAAAGATTTGGCTGATGAGAGAAACTTCTAGTGCCACCCTGCACTTCAGGCTTTTCCAGAACCTCCTGGGTTACACCTGGCACATTGTCCAGCAGAAGCTCTCTTTCTAACCCAGAGCCCTTACCCTTTTCAAAGGGCATTTCTGTTGTGCTCCCAGCCCCCTTCTCTTTGCCTGGAAGACTGCTTGCTCCCACCCCAGCAGTCAGGACACCTGTCTGCCCCAAAGGGCTTCTCTCAGGTCTTTTTCTTCTCCCATCACTGCACCTCTTCCTAGCTTTGTCTGCCACCAGGGTGGCATCAGGGTTTCTCTCAACTGATTCTCCTGCAGAACTCATCCCAGCCTCTTTGCCTTTCCCAACCAAATGTACCTCTCTTCTGCTGATGGTGTCAGCCACAGCAGGATGCTTTATTTCCTCTCTCCCCCTCTCCAGCAGGAATGGTTGGCCTGAAGCACCCAAATCAGCTCCTTCAGTTTTCCCACCATTTTCTTTAGGCTCCCTTGTCACCAGTTCACTTGGCCTTGGTGTTCTGGCTGCATCTGATGTATTCTCCTGAAAACCCTGAGCAGTAACCCAGCCTCCCTCTCTGCCTTTATCACCAACTTCCTTAGCTTTATCACTTCTGTCAGCAAAACTACTTGGGTCCATCTTATCCTCAAGAAAAGGCTGCTGGAAAAAACTCCTTTCACCTCTCTTACTTCTCCCATCACTACCTCTTTTTTTTGGCTTGTCTGTAGGATAAGGATGTGCAATGCTTCCTGAGGGATGTCCTCTAGCAGGAACATCTCTGCCTTTCTCAGGGTAAGTTGTTTCTTTCCCAGCCTCATCTGCCCTCCCTCCATCAGCAAGGCTGTCTGCATCCTCCAGAAGCATCGTCTGCTCAGAAAAGCTTCTGATCTTCTTCCCTCTCCCTTCCCCACGCTTTTTCCTAGGTCTGTCCATGCCCTGTGCAGGGTTGGGATCATTCTCAGGCTGCTGCTCTAACACAGCAAATCCGTTCCCTTTGTTTCTCTCTGGGGAATCTGCTGCCATCCCTCTGGCCATGGCTCCAGCAGGGGTAGGAGGGGTTCTTGCAGCAGGCCTAGCTGACAGAAGGCATGGCTGCTCTGAAAAGCCATCAGCCTTGCTCTGCACAGCAGCAACTTCCTCAGGGGTTGGTGACACAAACTGTGTGACAGACACTGGAGGAGTATCTGTTGGGGCCTTTAGTACTCTCTCAGAGGCAGGCAAGTCACAAGCCATGCCCTCACCAGGGGACACTGGTTTGGTTTCATCAGGTGCCTTGGGCTCCTTAGGAAGCTCATGAGACTCTCTTAAGGATTCATTTTCAAACCTATTGCTTTTCTTTGCTGTTGCTTCCAGTGAGCCACTGGAAGGCTCACAATGGACAGTGTCACCAAAGGCTTCATGCCTGGGAGATGTGCACTTGGCCTCCTTGCCTTTATCAGGCAGGAGCACTTTGGAAGGTTGGGTCTGTAAAGGAGTTTCTGCTTCTGCAAGGGATGCTGCTGTGTTGGCACATTTGGACTCCTTATACTCCCTCTTCTCCATAGACTTCCCTGGCCCCTTTGCTGGTACAGCATCCCCCACCTCAGTCTTGCCTACCTGCTCCAAAGGAGCCTCTCTTTTTTTGCCTTTAGACTGCACCAAACTGTCACCTCTCATGTCTTCAGCTTTCAGGACATCCCCATTTCCTGCCCCCAGCTGCATGCTGGGTGCTGGGCCCTGCTGTGCTGCTGCTGCCACTGAAAGGGCATTGTGCTCCTCCAGGATGTGACTCCCAGTGATGATTTCAGCATCCTTTGGCACATCTGAAGCTCTGCTTCCTGAGCCAGCTGACTGCTCCTGGCAAGCTCCAGCAGGCACCACAGGGAACACATCAGCTTTCTGCAGCTCAGCACCAAAGGGAGACTTTCTAGGAGCTTTTGAGTCTGTTGCATTCTCAGCCCAGAACTCCATTGTTCTTGGCAGCTGGTTTCGCTTTTGCTTTGGTTTCTTCTTCTTCTTCTTCACAATGGCCAGAGAACCTTCCAAGTCCCAGCTCTCCCTTGGCAGCTCTCTGCAGCTCTCCACACACTCCAGCAGCACCCTGGATGGCTGCTCAGTTGCCTTTTTATGTGAAACCCTATTGTGAGGAGCTGCTCCAGCAGCACATGCAGGCTCCCCTACAGCAGAAGGGTCTGCTTTGGGGTCAGTGCTCTTCTGGTGTGGGAGCCCTGCTGGAGGTTCCTCAGGTACATCTGCAATGGGCACCGCTGCAGGCTTTGCTCTGCCCAACCTGCCTTCACTGGCTTTGTTAGCTTGCCTTATTTGTGCAGGAGGGAGACCTGGAATACAGGAAGCCTGCTCAAACATTGAAGCCAGTATTTGCTATATAAAGAAATACATATACTCTATATCTATTTATCTATAGATGTGTGGTTTTAGCCATCTCAAACACTCCATACAGTCATATAGGCAGAATTTTCCAGCACTGACACCACACACATTCTAAAGCTGCCTTAGTAGGGCTGGGATAAGACACTGACACACAAAATCTATTTAAACTACTACTAATAAATACCTCAATGCTATTTAAAAAATACCTAACTCCTGATACATGCTCTTACCCCACCAAAACCAGCAGTTCTTCTAAGGACATGCTAGTGCCTTCATAAATGCATTAAGGATCCATTTTGTGTCAGCAAGACAAGCTAACAGATCTAGCTGGAGCTTTTTATATCTCTAGCTGGCATCCTCCCAAAATGTGAAAACAGGAGTTTAGTGGCAAGAAGAGAGAGAGGGCATCATGGGGAAGGGGGAGCAGAAGAGCTATGTTTCTCCCAGCACCCAGAGTGGAAGCAGCAGGAGACAGAACCTCCACAGCAGAAGTCACTTGGTGTGCTCTGTTACAGGCAGCACGAGGTTTCCTTAGCTGCTGATCTGAGAGAGCATCAGTCAGTGGCCCACAACCCAGCCCCCAGAGCCAAGGGGCAGCAGTGCCAGCTCATGGTATGGCTTAGTGGAGCAGGGAATGAAGTACATTTTCCTTTGGTCATTACAAAACTCCATCTGCAAGGAGGGCTTCCCTAGGAATACTGCAGTAAGAATTAATGGTCCTTGTTAACACCACAATAAAGAGCTAGCAGTAGTAGCAGAAAGGTGCTGAGCTCTCAAGTTCTACAGCAAGAAGGGAGATAAGCCAGGCCCAGTGAAGAAGTACTAGCAGCATTTAGAGTTGGGCTTTTAGTCCAGTGACCATGGAGGGGAGAAGAGGAGGAGGAGGAGGGCAGGGATCAGAGGCACAGTGCAAGCAGAACCACCACACAGCTGCTCAGTGCAGGAGAGATCTCTGCTTGCTCAGGTGGCAAGGCAGGCAGCAGGAAAAGGTGAACAGTTCACAGGGAGGGGGATTTCCATTCAAAAGGGAATTGTTAGCTATGTTCTACCTGTGGGCTCTGGCAGGGCTTTGTCCTGCTGAGGTTCTGTGTGCTGGACATGGTTGTGCTCAGCCTTCTCCTCCTGGTGCTCTGCAGCAGGAACATCCCCAGCAGCAGCAGATTTTTCAGGCAGCAGGGCTTTATTTTCTAGTGCAACAGCTTCTTTTGCTTCTGCTGGAACTGAAAGAGGGAAAATGGGAACAAAATGCTTCAGAGTCCTGATGGAATCAGGCAAGCTGCAGCTTACAAGCAACCCCTTGGAAAGGCTCTAGGATTGATTTGATTTCTCCTAGGGATGAGGTTGACCAGACACAGGAAGCCTACTCTGTGCTGTCTCCACATCTACTGCTCATCATCTAGTGTTCATATATACCTTAGAATAGATCCATCCAGACATGACAAAATTCCTAGCTCCTCGTAATTATAACCAGTTTTAATTTGGAAGACATAATTACATTGGAGAACAGTTCTATAGTTACTTAGTGTTATTTCAGTTTTAATTAGAAATACAAACTCTGACAGATGTTGGTACAACAGCTGTGGGTGAGGAAAAGGAGGACAAGTTAAGGGAGAGTTATTTCTACCTGTAACTGTCCCTATGGCAGCACACACTAAGAACCTCCCTGAAATCAAACCTCTGCTGCTCTGTCCTTGCTAAGACAGAAGAACAGTGTCTGTGAGGAAGAGCTTTGGTGGGGCAAAACAAGTGCTGGCTCCAGTTTTGTCCTGTGGTTTGCATTTCTCACCTGCTGGCTCTGAAAGATGGTTTGTCTGTTCTGGAAGATGCTCTTCATCGTGGCTGGCAGGTGCTTTGCTGTCCTGAGCTTTCTCTAACTGATCCACACAAGCTTCTGGGACTTTTGATTCATGTTCCACCTTTGAAGTTGCTTCTGCAAATGGAATGCAAAGAATAAAAATGCAGATTATTTGTAATTTAGATCAGATTAAGCAAGAAAAGAATAATTTTCTCAATTCCTATCTTCCAAAATAAACTAAAGGTTTTCCTCCCTTCCAAACAGAAGTCTTCTGTTTTTCAGGATCACTTTGGACCATCTCTCCCCTCCTGAAAGCCTCAGTGTTGTGCTGATGTGTATCTGCCTGCATTGCCTGGTATTTCCTCCTTCAGTCACTCACCTCTGCCTCTCAGTTACTCTGCTTTAGGAGGGGTTTGGGTTAAAACTTCTCTATTTGGAAACTTATCCCTATCATTGAACTAAAGTGAGAATAGATCTCACTCCAGCTCCTTCTGCAGTCATTTCACACCCACTGCCTCTGCCCAGCCCATTGTGCTGTATTTTGGCACAGTCCTCTTCTCTCCAAAGCATAGTGTCCTTGGAGAAATGCACACAGCACTGAACATCCATTGTCCACCACCAGGGAGAAAGGGAAATTCCACTTTGACACCCACGGTCACACCAAGGCAATGGCATCAGGTTACCACCAAAGCCTGCCAGTCTGGTCAGTAGAACCTGACTTTGGAAAGCTGTGTCCTCCAGAACCTGTGGAGATGGCAGTGTAAGCTGGGGATGGCACTGACACAAAAATCAGTACTAAGAAAGATAAACTAAAATGTGTCTATGGCTGTCCTAAAAAATACACATCACCACTGAGAATGCCAAGCTAAAAATCATTCAGATACTCTAGTTTTATATTTCATAAGCATAAAATCCTCATGAAGCACTTCCTCGGCATCTTGGCAGCAGAAGTGAGCTCTACTGAAGATGCTTTATGCAAGGCAGATCATCATCTTAGCTACTAAAACCCCAAGCTTTAGATCTGACAGTCTTAAGACAACTGTCCCTCTGTGCAGCCATCCCTCTGTGCCACCAGGAGCACTGCTTCTAGTGCTATCCTATCTCCGAGTGGCCTCCTCCCACCATGCCATGCTACATGGAGCCTGAGTGAAGCTCTCCAGCACACACCCTCACCTGCAGGAGGCTTGTCCAAGGGGTACTTGTCCTGCTCAAGAGGAGACTTGGGTGTTATCAGCTCTTCAGATGCAGCAACCTTGGTGTCAGCTACAGAGACAGACTTGGCTTCTGCAGAGGCAAACCCTGAATCCATGGCAGGAAGAGGCTTGGCTTCTGCTAGAGGGGCAAAGCCAGAATCCATAGGATGGTGATGGTTGACTTCTGCTGCAGGGGCAAACTCTGAATCCATAACATGGTGAGATTGCATGACTGCTGGTGGGGCAAACTCAGAGTCCATACTGTGGTGAGATGTAGTATCTGCTGGTAGGGCAAACTCAGAAGCCGTAACATGGCGAGATGTAGTATCTGCTGGTAGGGCAAACTCAGAAGCCATAACATGGTGAGATGCAGCATCTGCTGGTGGGGCAAACTCAGAGTCCATACTGTGGTGAGATGTAGTATCTGCTGGTGGGGCAAACTCAGAGTCCATAGCATGGTGGGATTGCATGTCTACTGCTGGGCCAGACTCAGAATCCATAACATGGTAGGACTGCATGGCTGCTGGTGGGGCAAACCCAGAGTCCAGAGCATGGTGAGACTCCACACCTGCTGCTGGGCCAAACTCAGAATCTCTAGCATGGTGACATTTAGCATCTGTTGCTGGGGCAAACTCCAGATCCATAGCCCAGGGAGATGTGGCATCTGCTGCTGAGCTGAGGCCTGTAGCTGCCAGTGGGGTGGGGGCAGTGTTGACAGCATTAGGAGACTGGGCTTCTGCTGCAGGAGCAAAGCCAACATCCATCTCCTGAAATGGGCTGGCTCCTGCTACAGGTGCAAATCCAGCATCCAGAGCTTGAGGAGGTTTGGTGTCTCCTGCAGGGGCTGCCCCAGCTTTCTCTGCAGACAGGGACCCAACATCTGAAGCAGGAACACAGGCTGCAGCTGGGACAGAAACACAGATCAGAGACCAACACACACACACAGACAGTAGCCTCCTGACAGTGAGCTTTGGTGACTTCTGCTCCCTGTTTTCTTGTCTTTCAGCATCACTTACTCAAGATCTTACTGAAGCTGTCGAGGGTGCTATCCGCTATCCTCTTTTTATCAGCGCGCTTGAAAAAGGCACTGATGAGGAGCGTGGGTGGAGCCCTCCCTGGATCTTCGTTCGCGAAGCCTAGCCATACAAATACTGAAGCTGTACTAGTCTTCATGAGACTCCTCAATGCACTCCAGTGCTTTTCCTACTATAGCCTCATGTCATGTATCCTTGGCTACAGTGTGAGACATCAGCCTGCTCCTAGCACACATCACAGAACCATCAAGGTTGGAAGAGACCTTTAAGATCACCAAGTCCAACCATTAACCAGCACTGCTAGGTCACCACTAAACCATGTTCCTCAGCACCACATCTCCATGGCTTTTCAACCCCTCCAGGGATGGTGACACCAGCACTGCCCTGGGCTGCCTGGGCCAGGCCTTGACAGCCCTTTTGCAGAAGAAATTCTTCCTCATATCCAACCTAAATCTCCCCTGGCACAGCTTGATGTGGTTTCCTCACATCCTATCATTTGCTCCTTGGGAGAACAGACTGACCCCACCTGACTCCAACCTCCTTTCAAGTGGACATGTGCTTGAACACACAACCCAGCTGGACAGGAAAGCATCTTTGCTGCAGTGAAGATGCAAGGAACAGAGACACACTCTGCAATCCACACAGCTTGCTGCTGAACAGAATTTTTTTGTTCACATCTGCTAACTTAATTCCTCGAAACTCATGAGAAGGAGATGCTTCCAGTGGATTAAATCTCTGCTATAGCATATGCCCCTAAAAGGGCATGGCACTAATATCTACTGACTGTGGGGCTTGCAACTGCTCATACGCCATTTGTTACCCTACATCAAAAGCCAAGAGTCTAGAAAATGCAGGTTTTCCCCACTCCTTACAGCACCACACCAGAAAATGTGTGTTAGGTAACATCTCTCCAAAACACACATTTCTGTTCTAAATGGATTTGAGAACCAGAAGTGGTCAGGTCCCACTCCACCCTGCTAGAGCCTGGTGGAAAGGCAGACAAGGAGAGAAGCTCTGCTGCTGCTGGTCAGAAAGTCTCTAGAGACAGTTCCTGTAGCTCAAGTCAAAACTGGTTTTACCTGGTGGCTCAGCAAAGAAAGAGGCATCTGGTCCCTTCATGTCATGTTGAGCTCCCATCCAGTGCTCCTCAGGCACTGTGGAAAACAAACACATTTAGTTCTGCCACAGACACTAACCATGGTTGATTTTTCGGCTGAAGGTATTGACTCTGCTGGTTTGTGAGTTCATTCTCAGGTAGCTCTCCAGTTCCCTTTAGAAATGGTGCCAGAACATCCTGTCCTTCTGTGATTACTGCTCCTGAAAGCTTGCATGAGAGAAGAGTTCTGGCCAGCACTGAGCCCAGGACCCAACAGAGCAGGTTCTCTCCTCAGCTCTCCTGCACAACTGTCTCTAGGTGGTCCTGCCTGAGCAGGGAGGTTGGACAAGCAGACCTCCAGAGGTCTCCTTCCAACCTTAACCATTCTGTGATCTCCTAACACCTTCACACATTCAGACAGAACCAAGAACTGTCACTGCCAATGGGACATTTTCCAATCTTGACTCATTTTATGCATTATCTCCTCCACCAAGGCTCTTTAGGACAGTACACCAGGATTTTCCAGCTCCAGACCCTTAGTAATAGCAGAACATCAGTGTCTCACCTGCTCTGTCTTGTAGATACTCTGCAGTTGAATCCAGGCCAATGAAGGCTGATGGGTCTAGAGCCTCTGCAGGAGAGTACAGAGGGCCCAAGAAAGGTTGTTCAGGTACCATCATAGATCCATGTGGTGCTAATGAAATAAAAGGCCATTTGTTAATCACCATGTGAGTCCTAACAACTCCCTCCACCAGATCAAGTCTATGCACACTTGGGCCATCAACTGTTGTGCTCTGCTCACCAGCAGGTCAGACAGTCTGGAAGCAGCTACCTCAGCCCAAGCTGCTCTGTAAATTATACATGCAGATAGCATTTTTTAAAAAGACAGTCAGCACAGGCAAATTGCTTCCCCTTGGCTTTCTGCTTCTGCTCCCATGAGTTCTGCTCCTTACTAACCAGTTCAGCTCCAACAGCCCAAACACTGAAGACCACTTTGTGGAAAAAGCACATACAGAGACGGTTTCTAGCTATGAAGACAAGAGCCATTGGTAACTCCTGCTTCAACTCAACTTGTCTAGATGTCCTAGATCCTTCTGCCTAAAGAGACTTCAGGAAAACCTTCCTGGAAGTAGCTATTGTCTTTAGGTACAAAAAAAAAAAAGAAGTGATTGTACAGTCTGTGAACTTATCTGCTGAATTTTCAGTACATGAAAAGCACCCAAAGCTGAGCAGCAGGGACCAAAGGAGGAACTGACCGTGGCTGTCTCTGGAGGCATCGGCATGCTCCGGGAACATGGACATATTCTTCATGTCAGTAGGAAAGGATAAATCAGGCAGGTGCTCCCCTCTGTGCAGGCTGAAGGGGTCTGGCAGGAGACAAGAGCAAGGCCAGTGTCACCACACAGGGGGAAGGAAGATAATGAGTAAGGGTATTTAAACATCAAGCTGAAGGTGCACCTGACATCACCACTGGACTTCTGAGGGAAAGCTGCTTTCAAGGTTATTTACCTGGGATAAACACCTTCATAATTCAGATTTATGCTCACCAGTAAACCACAGCTGCTCAGAGGAGTTCCTAGGGAAAACAACTGAAGCTTAGATTACAGCAGCTGCAGGGAGAACCTGTTTGTTTCTGACCTGAGAGAAACATGCAAGTAACCTGAGCCAGGAACAAGGGCTGAGCTCTGGCTCAGTTAACTTGAATCCTGGCTTCAGTTTTGGGTCCCTCACTTAGAGGACATTGAGACATTGAAGCTTCTTTGCTGTGAGGGTGCAGAGCCCTGGCCCAGGCTGCCCAGAGAGCTTGTGGAGTCTCCTTGTCTGGAGAGATTCCCAAGGCACCTGGAGGTAATGGTGGGCAAGCTGCTGTGGGTGACCCTGCTGGAGCAGGGGGGTTGGACTGGGTAACCCCCTCCATGCTGGATTCTGGGATCTAACAGCAAAGTCCCAAACAGACTCACACACACTCTTCCAGCTGCTCATGGAAGAGGCAGAGTTGCCATTCCCCCTGTTTCTCACCAAGGAACAAGGAATTGCAGCAGTGCTGGTTGGCAGACCTGTTACAGTCCAGCAGGAAACCACCCTGCTGCTTTCCAGAGAGTGTGCATTAAAACCATTAGCAGACCTACAGACTTTTACAAGTCTGCTGCTCACACTTTTCTCCTTCTGCTGACAAGTCCTCAAAGCTTCTCCATCCTCTCTGCTCAGTCAGTGGACTCCACTACCCTGAGAGCAGAATCTCTTCTTTACCCAGCAGCAGGGAGGGACGGTTTCATGCTGCAGGTGCACAAGGTACACTAAGGCCATGACAGAAAATGTGCAAACTCAGCTAGCAAGGCAATCATTTAGTAAGCAGCAGCTCTGCAGTGCTCAAAAGTACATTAAAAAACCCCAACAAGTTTTATCCTGTCTCACCCAGTATCTTCCCCAGGCTCCTTCCCTGCTACAATCTGGGCAGCACAGACATTCCTCGTACCCTCCAAGAGCTAACAAGTCATTTCCCATAAATGAGAGGAAATTGGGTGGCAGTGGCTGGGTGGAAGGGTTATCTTTCTGCAGGGACAGCTTATACAAGGTTCATCTAATTTTCAGGAGAGTCAGCAACTCCCCAGGCTGCCTCTGGAGCAGACCAAGCTGCATTGCAGATGTGGCTACGTGACAGCTGGAAGTGGCATTTCAGAGAGCCTGGGGAGGCTGGCCTTCATCTGGCAGCAATTCTGGGGAGGTTTGCACTGAAAACCAAGGTACTCTTCACAGGACCTTAGGGCAGGGATTGTTGTCCTGGACTGGGTGCCGGGGAGGCCACAGTTCCAATCCTGTGATCAGTTTTGGGCTCCACTCCAAGAAGGACATGGAGGTACTGGAGGGTGTCCAGAGAAGGGCAAGGAAGCTGCTGAAGGGTCTAGAGCACAAGTGTGGTGAGGAGCAGCTGAGGGCACTGGGGTTGGTTAGTCTGGAGAAGAGGAGGCTCAGGAGAGACCTTCTGGCTCTCTGCAACTCCCTGAAAGGAGGTTGGAGCCAGGTGGGGGTTGGTCTCTTCTCCCAAGGGACAAGTGACAGGACAAGAGTAAACAGCCTCAAGTTGTGCCAGGGGAGGTTTAGGTTGGACATGAGGAAGAATTCCTTCCCCAAAAGGGTTGTCAAGGCCTGGCCCAGGCTGCCCAGGGCAGTGGTGGAGTCACCATTCCTGGAGAGGCTGAAAAGCCATGGAGCTGTGGTACTGAGAGACATGGTTTAGTGGTGACCTGGCAGTGTTGGTTAACTGTTGCACTTGATGATTTGCAAAGTCACTAAAACAATTCCAGGAGTCCAGTCAAGAGCAGACGAACTGTGGGACTCAACCAAAACCTGCTCCCACCACGTGAGCCAAGTGAGGGAGGCATCTGCTCACCCACACTGGACTAGCAACTCCATTTATCATCAGCTGGGCTAAGCTCTGGGGCAAGTCAGGCCTTGATGTGCTAAGTTAGCTCTGGTGTCAAGACCTTAACTCATTTTAGGGAAAGAAAGCAATGCATCCTGAAGAACAAAGGGACAAGGACAAGACAAGAAGACAAATCCACCCCAGGGACAGGGGCTAGGACTCTGCCATGTTGTACAACTGGTAACTGATGCTCTAGTTATAAGCCAACAGAGCCATACCAGCCATCTCCATGGGTTTGAACACAGGCTGTGGCTGAAAGCACAGGTCTCTGTCATCCATTGTCCAGGAGTCATGGCGATCCAGGAATTCTTTGTAGGAGAGCTTTTCATCCATGACTTCTCCTGGGAATACTGAAATAGAGGAAAACCACACAGTCAGAAGCAAAACTATTCACAATAGATTCCTGCATGGCATGACACCCAGAGGCCAACAGACATCATGAACTGTTAGGCAAACCAGAGACCAGGAATGCTCCTTTTATTACTGCTTTGATCCAACTCTTCAAACATCAGAAACAGAACAATGGAAATTGCTGCATCTTGATACACATGTGAGATGGAGAACAGACTCACCCCTCAGTGCTGTTCCCCACACTCATCTTTGGGGAGAGTTTTCCTTTACATATGAACTGGAACAACCCTGAGACCCTCAACTTGTAAGCCTGAGCAAAGCTTTCAGGTCAGCAGCACAGGAAAGCTGAGCACCACTTGCTGATCAGGGAACCCAAAGCCTCTTCCTGCCCTGAGGAACCAGCTCTGAGCAGATGTACAGAACTGCCAGCACCGCCACAGACTCACAGTACCCACAGGATGGCTTGCTCTCTGTTTTACTAGGAAGACAAACTCCAGATCGTGTCAGTGAATAACTTTCCCCTGGATACCTCAAAGGCCTCTACCTCAATAGTTTCTATTTCTCAATTAAGCCTAATCTTCCCCCAGTTTACAATAAAGACAGTTCTCTGAACACATCAACACTTTAGATCTGACCAAGGCAAACATTCACCTTCCTTTGCTGGCCTGTGTTCAAACCAAGGGCACTGAGCCCAAGAGCCTTCAGCAGCTGGAGATGTCAGAGACTCAAGTACTGTAAACCAAAGTCTTGGTAGGCAACCTTCACAGCCCCAGGAAAAGGCATGGCAATAAAGAAGTCAGACTACATGAAACCATTTCAATAAGGTTTAGCACCAAAAATATTGGAAATATGCAGATCAGCCTTTCCTTACAAGCAACTGGGAGATGTTTAGAAAACCAAAGCAAGAAAGCTCAGCTGTGAGCCAGCAGCACTAAGACATGCTGTGGGCTCTCCTCTTCCTCACCTTCCACACTTGGCTTTTGGGTTTAATGACACCTCCACTCTGCCCCAGCCTATTCCCTTCTCCCAGGGTAGCACCGTGGGATGAAGCAGCAGTTAAGCAAGAGCCTGCAGCACCCCAGCCACCACACAGAGATGTGTGAAACATTGACAACAGCCCCAGCTCCACCAACCCCTTCCAGAGCAAGAGGATTTCACCTCTGTCCTGAGACAGAGGGATGTGGAGAACCCTGAGAGTGCTGAGGCCTCCTGGGGAGGGTGGTGCAGCCCTCCCTGGTCAGGGGAAGCTCTGGATATGAATGGAATCACACATGCATCTCCACTGATTGCTGTTCGTAACACTTAGCTTTCAGTCACTTCAGCAGAGCATCAAAAGCAGCAGCGAGTGGCAAAGGGTTGGATGGGAAAAAGCACCAAGGCATCAATGAAGTTCTCCTTGTAAATAAGAGCTGTAGCCACATGTACAGCACAGGGAAGTTAGCTATGAGAGAGCCAACAGCTGGGAGCTTTGACTGGCACTTATATGAACCCCCACAAAGCCCCTGAGCCTCAGAGGTGTCAGTACTGGCTACTCGACTGCAGTTCCCTCCCCACCTGGGCTCCTGCTGGACACGGCTTGGTCCTATCAGCTTCCAAAGACATTTCCAGATCCTGCAGCTGTACAAAAGAAACAAAAACACTGGTCCTGAAGTTTTGGAATATGACCAACACAGTGAAAAGGCTCCAAACAGATACCCAGACTAGGAAAGTTTCAGATTAATTTTAGGGAGACCTGAATTTGTGAACTCTCTCAACAACACTAGACTTTCAAACTGATTTCCAGTTTCTTCTGGACAGAAACCCAACAGAATTTATACCCTAATGCACTGTCCTACACTCTCTCACCAACAGACCTCTTTAGGCCTTTCATATTTTCCCTTCACTTAGACAAACAAGAGCATTTACAAGACTGGAGCTCAGGAAAGGAAACAGAGTGTGCCTCAAAAGACATCTTTGAGGGTGACCCTTACAACCAGTGCAAACCTGCAGTTAATGAAAGCAAACCCAATGTTAACACACAGAAGGAACAGAACAGAAGATAGAACTCAAGCCACAACATTTGTGTGTATCAAAGCAGCAAGCTAAGGCTCCTCCAGGAGCCTGAGGAACCAGCTGGAAGAGACCTTCAGACCATGGAGTCCAGCCATTAACCAGCACTGCACTAACTGCAGGAAGCCATGGGATGCTCCAACACAAGTCCACCACAGTAGGAGAGTTCCTGTTCAGATTCTGATCCAAATGAACAAAACAAAATGCATTTATTCTTACTATTCTATGCACTCTGAGGGCCAGAGAATGAGAATTTGAAGCATAATTCTAGTGAACACAAGAGCTTTTACTGCCTCACTTCTGTGCAAACAACACCAAGACAAAGCACTGAAGAACTGCTGCTGAGTAAATTCAGCATCTGACCATCAGTCTGATTCAGAACCAATTCAATATCTGATTCAATATCAATTCAATATCTGGTAACAGTGGAGTTATTCAATATCTGATTCAGCATCAATTCAGTATCTGATTCAACATCAATTCAATATCTGAGTCAACATCAATTCCATATCTGATCATCAGTGGAGTTACTCAGTATCAATTCAATATCAATTCAGCATCCGACCATCAGTGGAGTTACTCAGTATCTGATTCAGTATCAATTCAATATCTGATTCGATATCAATTCCATATCTGGCCATCAGTGGAGTTATTCAGTATCAATTCAATATCTGCTATCAGTGGAGTTATTCAACATCAATTCAGTATCTGACTATTGGTTGGGTTATTCCTACCTCTCATGCTGCAACCCTGCAGCTGCTACAAGCATCCTGAAGCACTGCTGCTTTGGCAAGTGGATGCTGCTTTGCTGCCAGTGGCTTTTAGCTATTTTTCTGCTAAATGACTACATTTGACATGGTTGACTTCAGCAGAGAGGATACAGAAGCTTCCCAGGCTAAGCTCTGCTAGCCCTGTGCAACGGGTGAGGTATAAGTGTGTGCAAGAGGGAAGCAAGAAGAGTGACAGGTGAAGGACTGAGCCCTTGGGCTCAGCAGAACTATCAGCCCAGGCAGTGCTGCCTGAGCCTGGAGCCTAGGGACAGCTTAAAGGCTGACAATCTAAGCAGGAAATATTAAGACAGGCAATGATCATTTAGATTTGCAAAGTACTTTGAGGATAAAGTGCCACTACCTGTGTCAGGAGACATCACTAGTTATGATTATTTGTGGTGCAAACAGCAAGGGATTCAATGATATTCTACTGTGAACTCTTCTGGACAGGACCCTGTGATTCCTTTGCCTGTAAAACTCCATTTAAAGCAAGAAAAAAAAAACCCAGGAGAGTGTAAATGTCCTTGTCAGTGTGAGGGAGAGGCCTGGGGGCAGTTAAGAAAATGTGACATAAACCTCCTCAAAGCTGATTTTTGGATTGGACCCCTGCTAAGTCTGCTGAGCTGCAGAGCACACACCCAGGGAACTTGACATATTTCAACTAAATCTGTTAGAACTAGACCACAAACATAGAATCCTAGAATCCTAGAATGGTTTGGGTTGGAAGGGACCTCTGGAGCTCATCTAGTCCAACCCCCCTGTAGTGGGCAGGGACATCCCCAACTAGATCTGGTTGCCCAGGTACTGGAAAGTCACTAGTAGGTCATGTTGCTATTATAAATTAAGCAAATAAAATCAAATCATGGTCACAACAGGAAAACCAGAAGTAAAACCTCCACTTTCTTTAAGTCATGCCTCTAAATGAAGAGAAAGGGAACCTTCCCCCAGTCCCACCTTGCTGGAAAAGGCATGGGCAGGGCTGCAAAGCAGCAGGCGAAAAGAAGAGGAAAGGGAAGCTTTTACATGTGACACCAGAAGAAATCGACCTCCTGTAGCAGCTGAATCCCAGGCTGGAATGAAGCTCCAGGATCATCTGGTCCCATCTTTCACCCAGCCCAGGTAAGATGTCCCCAGCACCCTGGCAGGCAGAGCACCCTCTGACTAGAGCTGAGGCAAGCTCTGTTGGGTTTGTTCTAGCCAAATCCCCAGAGCCAGCTGAAAGAGAATCCAAAAGCAGCTGGGAATCACCTCTGCCAAATCCTCAGAAACACAAACCACAGACTTGCCTACTTTTCAAACAATATTTTCATAACAGATACCAATTAAACAAAGCAAACCAAGCCACTGGTGCTCTCCAGCAGAAAAGCAGACAGGAGGAGGAGCCCAGTTAGGTGCTGGAGGCAGCTGAGAGGCCAGTGGCCAGGCCAGGAGCTCTGGAGAGTGGAACAGCCAGGGTGAGCCTCTGCTGAGGCTGAGCTTCACCAGGAGAGCCAAGGCCAAGGAGAGAGGGGACAAGGGCTGCTGTATGCCTGTGTTAGCAAAAACTCCCTCACCATTCCCAGTCCAAATGGTTTCCAACATTACTCATCACCCAGCTATTAGGTGGACACTTCGAGCTCCTTTTGGCACCCTGACCCCATCCCAATATTCAGTTCCTCCTTCCCCCAAGGAAGCTTGGTGGAACCTGGGAATCATTATCTTAGACACAGGGTCCCACAGGCTGTAGAAAAGAGAAGCATTTTTGGGTTCCAAACCCAGTTCTGCAGACCCTCCTAAACCACACAGTCTGCATGGCATCTACACATAGAGGACAGAAAAGCAAACAACAATCACCAGCCATACCCCTATGGTGATCCCTCCTGAAAGTGCCTGCAGAGCAGATGGGACCAGGACAGATCCCACCAACCTGCTCAGGAATGTTAGCAGGAATTAGAGCTTGCTGAGAGTCGAAAATCTGCTGCTAATATAAACCACTGCAGGATTACAGCTTACAAAGTCTTGCTTAAAGACAAAAAAAGACCATTAACAAGATACTTACAGAGCAAACTTGCTTCTGAAAGAAAAAATAGGGATCCCATGCAAGTGGCACCTTCCCTGTCCTGATCCCACAGGAGGTTCCAGGGAAAGAGCACAAAGCCTTCAGTAGAGCTGCTGCTGGTGTTGATCTGCTCCTCTGCTCATCTGCTCTGCCAAGATCAGCCCAGGCTCACCAGCCAACTCAGGAGCTAATCCACCCAAACCAGCCCTTCTGGCAACCTCCGACATGGGAGCCTGCTGTGCCCAGACCTCCAGAAGACCTCCTGTCCCTGCTAAGATGCAGGACACCACACAGTGAACTTCCAGCTAGGAGCACTCTCAGGAGAGGATTACCATGATAAAGCCTTTTCGCTGCAGGAGATGCTAATCTTGATAGGTCACTGACCAGAGCTCTAGCTAGAGGTCAAGTATCTTCAAAATAAATGAGTCTGCAGCCTTGAGATGTCCCTGCCAGCAGCAAGCCAAGCAAGCAGACACAGAGGAGTTTAAGAGCTTCATTCCTAGAGCATAACTTCAAGCTAATTTGCCCAGACCATGGCCTTGGTTCAGGATTGTAACTGCAGACCAAGTTTGCCTTGCTGAAATTACCAGCTAGGACTGAGAGTGTCAGGAGAGATTCCAGACCCACCTGGAGGTGGATCCTGGGCAAGCTGCTGTGGGTGACCCTGCTGGAGCAGGGGAGCTGGACTAGATGATCCCCAAAGGTTCCTTCCAATCTCTACCATGCTGGGATTTCAGAGGGTGCTGACAAGTCAAGGAACACCTCACTGCTTTCCTTCTGAAATTCCATGCTGTTATATAACCTGGAATGCTAAAGAAGCTCAGTGCCTGTGGCTGTCAGAAGCAGTAGCTCCTCACTGGATGTGCACAGTCACTAACTCCAAAGTTCAACACAAAGTTCATGTTTTGCCTTTAAAAAAAAAACCCAAAAAACCTGCATGGAACAAATGATGTAATTGTTAGTGTATTCTGTAGTCCTTCTTTTCCTCCATATTTATTCTTCCTAAAGAGATGTTTCTGCAGCAGTGACTGTGTGATCACAGAACAGTTGTCTGGGTAGGAAAGGACCCTGAATATCATCTAGTTCCAACCCCCCTGCCACGGGCAGGGATGTCACCACTAAACTAGGTTTCTCCAAGCCCCATCCAGCCTGGCCTTGAACACCTCCAGGGACAGAGCATCCACAGCTGCTCTGGATAACCTGTTCCAGTGTCTCACCATCACCAGTGTAAAAACATTCTTCCTAATGTCTAACCTCAATCTCTCCTCTTTCAATTTCAAACCATCACTTCTTGTCCTGTCACCAACTGCCTGTGTAAAAAGTCTCTCTCCCCCTCTGTTATAAGCTTCCTTGAAGCACTGAAAGGCTGCAGTAAGGTCTCCCTGGAGCCTTCTCCTCTCCAGGGTGAACAACCCCAGCTCTCTCAGCCTGGCCTCACAGCAGAAGCTTCCAGCCCTAGGCTCATCTTCATGGCCTCCTCTTGGACCTAGTCCACCAGGTCCCTGTCTCTCCTGTGCTGAGTGGTATCTGAGTGATATGCTGAATGTATCCTGTGATGATAAACTGAAAACCAGCAGCAGAGATGCTTAGAACTACTTGAGCTCTAATTGCTCCACAAGCAATGTTTGTTCTCCTGCTTCCCACTGGCACTGTCAGATGCTCAGGAAGTGAGTAATTTGTTATCACATCTCAGATGTTCCTGGGGAAGTCTCACAGATGGCTGATAATGCTCTGGACAACACAGGAGAGCTTCTCCCAGATCCTCTCTTTAGATTCCTTAATCTAGAGCTGCACCCCACAGACTCTCCCTCTATTAATCTCAAAGGCACATGAAGTCCTGTTTTGAACCAAAAGACTCTCTAAAGACTGACTTCCACAGCATTGCCATAGGCATATACAAACCAAACAGCTCTGAGATAACTTCCACCCATGAAGTGTCCTCTGCCAGGTACCTGTTCAGTGAATGAAGAGATGGAGCCTGTGTTTCCTGCAGGCAGAGGAGGGTTCCAGGACACTGCTGGGGTCACCTGTCACCAGGTGTTCTAAAGGTTCAGACTCTTGAAGCTTGGTTAAGTATTTTTACTTTTTGGTATTCTTGGGCTTTTTGTTTGGTTTTCCTTAACAGAGATTTTGAGAGTCAAGTGATACAGCTGAGACACTTTCACTTGAGGCTCCTTCCCAAAGCTGAGAGCCTTCTGCATCTCCTTGGTAGTGAACATTTCAACCCAAAGCGACACAAACCCCACAGACCTGTCCAACAGGCCCAAGATGAGATGCAGACAACAAAACAGAACTTATGGAAAACCCAAAGCAAGAATGCCAAGATTGGGTCATCCAAGCTGAAGGAGGGGTAATTTAGACTAGAAATTAGAAGGAGGTTCTTTACCCAGAGGGTGGTTAGGCACTGGCACAGGTTGCCCAGAGAGGCTGTGGATGCCCCATCCCTGGCAGTGTTCAAGGCCAGGCTGGATGTGGCCCTGGGTGACCTGGGCTAGTAATTGGCATCCCTGCCCATGGCAGGTCCCTTCCAACCTGGGCCATTCTATGATCCTATGAAATCACTCCCTGGCCTCCTCATACTGAGGAGAAGAGCACAGCAGAAGCTGTCTGATCATCTTGCCCAGGTAGCCTTGACTCAAGTTTATGAAGTTGAAAAAAAGAGACTAGTGAGACAGAAGTCTGGGAGGGTGGGAACCAGCAGCTCCTCATGGTGAGCATACCACAGAATCCAGCCTGCTGGCACCAAAGGACAGCCCAAGAGAGGTGAGGACCAAGTGGCAGGGTCTCCCCCTCCATGCTGTCAGCCTGGCCCAGGTCCCTCTGCACACACAGGTCTGCCAGGGGTGAGAGACTGATGGCAAGTGAAACAAGTTCTGTTTAAGAGTTCTCGTGGTGGGCTCCAGCCCCTCCACGCTCAGGGGAGAGTGTGTCCCTTCTGCTGTCACCACGAGGCAGTGACACTGCAGTGACCCAGGCTGCTGTCATCCCTCATTCCCAGCAGGAAGAAGCTATTTCCCCTGAAAGGGCTGTTCCCAAATTTAAACAGCTTGGTACAGACTGAGGCAATGCTCCAGCCCAAACACACCATGAGAACCTCCTCCAGAGGCGGAGAGGCTGGAGCAGCAGCCCAGACATGGCAGGGGCACATTTGGAAAAGACAGACAGGGCTCCAGGTTGCTCCTGGGTCAGCAAAATGCACGGCACTTCAGAGTAGAAACCTTCCAAAAGAGCAGGAGCAGCAGTGAGGAACCAGCACAAGGATTTTTTTTCAGCCAAGGTCAGTGCTGAGCTTAATGCTCACAAGGACACAGGGAGGCAGGAATTGTCACCCTGGAGAAGTGGAAGGGCTTTGGCTTCCAAGGGAGAGAGGTTTAAGAGTCCCTTTCCTCCAGGGCAACTGAAGTAGTCTCTTGAACAGAGACACTGACTCCCCTAAACCTCTGGAGATGTGGGTGGGAAAGGATGAGACAAAGAGACACAACAGACCTCAGGAGTTTGGAAAATGACCAGAAGCTACAGCTGCTGGTAAAGTGTGAGCCCTGACCTTGAGATGTGCTGCAAGGGACCCCTCAGGTACATCCTGACGCCATGCAACTGAGCACCAGAGAATTGCTCAGGAGGCCCAGAAAGAACTGTGGTCCAGCTTAAATGACAGGTTGGTCCATCAGGGAACACCAACTGCAGCCTGGATTGAAGCTAACAGCTAAAGAATCACAGAATTGGTTTGGTTGGAAGAAACCTTTAAGATCATCAAGCCCTACCATTAACCAGCACTGCTAGGTCACCACTAAACCATGTCCCTCAGCACCACAGCTCCATGGCTTTTCAACCCCTCCAGGGATGGTGACTGCACCACGCCCTGGGCAGCCTGGGCCAGGTCTTGACAACCCTTTCAGGGAAGAAAGAGGGTTCAGGATGCCATGAATACAGAAAAGCAGCTCATGCACAAGCTTCTGCCATGCTGCAGGCAGGACTGGGGTGTTCAAAGCCCCCTGGCCCCAGGAGATCCAAGATAAAGACAATGGATTTAAGAATACAAACAGCTGAGGTATAAAAAGCCAGTAAAACCCTTCAAGCAAATGTCCCTTACAGAGCATCTGATGATGATATGGTAATTCATGCTGAGGAAGTCCAACCTCCTCCAAGCTTCACCCTTTTGCCCTGAGACCAGATCACATTTACCCAAACCATCATGAAGAGTAAGGTTTCAAGCTTCTCTTCAGCTAGACACAAAGTGCTGCTTTCTCTTTCAGACCATCCCATAGTGAAGGATTTCTTCTGAGCCCATGCCCACAGCAGACAGACCAATAAATTCCTGCTTTGCTCACGAAAAATGCTTTACATTGGAGCTGTTTCTTCATGGCTCAGTTAAACATCTCACACTCTCCATGTCCCCTGACCACCTTCCATTTGCCTGCTCGACAGACCCAGGGCAGAGCCATCCAACCACATCCTCATCCACAGCAACTGGAGCAGAATAAGTGCCTCCACCTCTGAGCACTCCTGTGAGGACCTGGCTGCTGCTCTCCTCTGCCCAGCTGCAGCTCAGCTCTCAGCTGGTGCAATTCCCAAGTTTTCTCCATGTGCTTTGCTGCTGAATTCTTTCTTCAAATTTAATCAGGTCCAGAGAAGAAAACAAAATAAATAAAAGCCCTTCCAATCCCTCTGGAAGGAGCATGATCTCCAAGTGTGTTCTTTTAAAAGGGAGGACTGACAAACAGGAACACATATAAGAATCTCTTTAGCACAGCTTGTAGCACCAGGCCAAGGGGTGATGGTTTGGAACTAAAAGAGAGAGATTTAGACTAGAGAGAAGGAAGAAATGTTTTATGGTGAGGCTGGTGAGACCCTGGCCCAGGTTGCCCAGAGAGGTGGGAGATGTGGAACCATTCCAGGTCAGGTTGTTTGGGGCTCTGAGCAACCTTCTCTAGTTGCAAATGTCCCTGCTGACTGCAGAGGGTTGGACTAGATGACCTTTAAGGTCCCTTCCAACCCAAACCAGTCCAGGATTCTATGATTCTATATGAGTAAGTTCCATACACCACCATACAGGACTTGTCCAATCAATTGTTTGAGAGTGATCTACTAATAAGTACTTTCCAGGAGCTGCTTCCCCAGTTGAGGAGGGCACAGAACTGGCTTCTCTTCCCAGAAGTTTGAACAAGCAAATTAGGAAACTGGGGTCAGATTAAGGAAGCCTCCTCACTCCTGCATCCCACCTTCCCCACACCTCATCTGCTGCCTCCTCAACTAAGCACACCTTGGAAGGATCTTTCCAGCACACAGTGTGTCTTGTTTATTTCCCTGCTCTTCTCTAGCTGCTGGTTTCATCACTTCTTCTATCTCTTCATTAATTTAGAAGAGGCTGCAGATAAGGAATGTTTCACATCTCCTGGGTATGGTTCTTTCCCTCCTCCAGTACCTGGGACCTTCTGCTCCCATCCCCCATGAGCTCAAGGCAGGTACCAATGGCTCAGAGCTGATGGTGCTTGTCGTCTATTGTGAGCTAAGCACTATGCCAGAGCCTTGCTGAACAGCACTGCTCATCAGAGCAAGGAATGAAAACACAGCTGGAGAAGACAAGGCTCTCAGTACTGCAGCCTTTTCCCATCATTTTCTTCTCCATCTCTGTTTAATGGTTTTCTTTCAACCTTCTCTTATGCCTAATAAATCAGAAAGCCCCTTCTTTGGGACTCAGGTACTTCAGGAGTTGTCAGTCATTATGTGCCCTAATATATGCAGGCTTTAAATCTCTTTAGCTCTAAGTCCTAGCTTCTGTTTTGATTGGTTTCCTCCTTTTTGCCAAGCTCCTGACACAGTCAAGTCAGGAAGAGTCACAAATGTCTTGCCTGGACACTGGAATCATTTGCCTTCATTAGATTTTTAGCATTTCATCATCCCAAGGGATTGAACTCAGGAGATCTCTGGCTGCCAAGATGAGCTTCAATTCCCTATCCTTTCCTCCCTGCTGCTCATACCTTCACTTGTCTAAAAATAGACAATTCTATCTCATTCCCTTGCTTCTCACCTTATCTTCTATCCTTATCTTCATTCAGCTCTCAGAAGGAAAAACACACAAGAGAGGCAGCACCAGCTCACTTAGTAACCTTCTCCTAGGTAAAAAATCCAAACCATTTCTTTCTGATATTTCTAGATCCTCAGCCAACACTCAGCCCCAACAGCAGACACCCAGAGCTGTGAGGGAGGAAACCACTCACAAGACTAGGAATGTGTTATAAACACACATGGAGGCTGGGAACCCTGAACAATTTCAATGGAATCCCAGAACCCCAGCAAGGTGGGAGTTGGCAGGGACCTCTGGGGATCATCCGGTCCAATCTCCCTGCTAAAGCAGGGTCACCCACAGCAGCTTGCCCACCATCACCTCCAGGTGCCTGTGGAATCTCTCCACACAAGGAGACTCCACAAGCTCTCTGGGCAGCCTGGGCCAGGACTCTGCACCCTCACACCAAACAACTTGCTCCTCCTGCTCACATGGAATCTCCTGGCTTCCAGTTTGTGCCCATTGCCTCTTGGCCTGGCCCTGGGCACCACTGAGCAGAGTGTGGCCCCAGCCTCTTGCCCCCTGCACCCTTCAGCTCTTGCTCAGCATGGAGCAGCTCCCCTCTGGCTCTGCTCTTCTCCAGGCTAAGCAGCCCCAGGGCTCTCAGCTTTTCCTCCTCCCAGACATGCTCCAGTGCCCTCAGCATCTTCCTGGACTCTGCTGGACTCTCTCCAGTAGTTCCTTGTCTCTCCTGAACTGGGGAGCCCAGACTTGGACTCAGGACTCCAGCTGTGGCCTGACTAGGGCAGACTATCACTGCTCCATGTTCATCCACATAGAATCAGTAATTCCACCCCCAGAACTGTCAGTGTTTGATTGCTGCTCAGATTCAAAACACTTCCATTCTTTTGACCTACATATTTTGGCACTTTCATTCTCTCCGTGTCTGCTTCACGAGAGGCAGAGCAAGCAGTCACAAGTGACAATGTACATTGTCACTCTTGAAACATATAAATACATATAGATAAATATATCTCTGTATACACACACATCTATCTTTTCTCCTGCTTTCCAAACCCATCTGTGAGCACGTCCACAGGAGTCCCCATATGCTTGTTGTGCAGGAGATGGTGATCATGGAAAGAAGAGCTGAAAATAGAACCTCTCCCTTCAGTACCCAAGTGCTGTTTGTTTAGCACAGAGCTGGCAGTCCCTTCCTCAGCCACCTTCACACGCAGCCTGGTGACCTACTTTCTGCTCTGACAATCCCATGGCAAAGGCAGAGATAGAGAGCTCACAGGAGGGATCAGCAGCAGCCAGGAGGAATCTAGCTGCCACCTCTGTTAGAGAGTTTTATGGCTATTAATTCCAGCTAGTGTCAAAGTAATGACACTGAGGGACATCAAAGCATGAAGTCATTTGCATAACACTAGGAGAATCTACAGTTCTATTGCTATTTATTCAGGAAGCTTCTGCTTAGAGAATGAGGGAAGAAAAAATGAAATGCTGGCTCTGCTCTTTTGAAATCATTCCCATTTACAGCCTTGGAAGCAGCCAGCTAGTTTTCTAGGAATTGTTTCATTCTTCATTAAGGAGGTTTGGGGGTTTTCTGGTGCTATAGAAACCTCTCTGTGGACTCAACCAATAAAGCACCTTTACTGCTGTGGACAAGCCACTCGAGACAACACAGCACTGGAAGGAAGGAGATCACCTCAAAGGAAAGCTGGGACTGGGATGGGAGCTCCCACCTACACACCACAGACCCAGGAGGGCAAGGGAAAAAAGTCCTCACTGTTACTGAGAGCTCTGGTCTGAGATTGAGCTGTCTCACCCAGATGGATCTGACAGAGCTGGGCTCAGGCACTCAGCCACGGCAGCACCGCTAACGCTCCTGCTGTTTGACAGTGAGCAGAGCAGACATCTCCAGGGCTAGCAGAAGACTTTTCAATGCCTGTGAAGAACTGCAGTGAACACACTGCAGGGCATTGCTCCAGCCAGGGCAGACAAGGCTCCTGCTTCATCTTCATTATAGGAAAAATACAACAGTGCACACAAGGTGTGACCTTGGAGGGCAGCTGGTGACTGCCTCACACCAGTCTAGAGTGTCCCATGCTCTGGAGAAGGTGCAAGGTGGAGGTGCTGGCCCCTGACAACACATTCCCCTGCTACTGCCACTGGAAAGCACATCTGAAGGCTGCAAAAAAAGTGTTGCACATAGATAGGTTACAGAGCAGGTGACTCCCAAGTCTATCAACAAGGGAATAAAAACCCTCAAATCCCCCCCAGCTCTTTTCAGAGGTATGGCTTGGAATGGAAAATTCGAATGAACCACCAAGGTCGGAGATGCACATTGAGACCTCCTGCTCTGGTTAAGTCCTAGAACCATGGAATGGTTTGGCTGGAAGGGACTTCAAAAGTCATCTAGGCCAGGAAGTCTGTTCACTGTAATTTAGTACTGAAACAGTTTTCTGAAGCAGCCTTAGCAGGACCATAGATACTACTACAGCATCCATGGAACTCAGCTCACCTTCCCCTAACCCTAACCCTGCACAGCAAACAGCAATTACTCCTCCAGGAAGCAGGACTGACTTTCAGGGTTAGCTTCTCACTCAGTCCCTTGAATGAACAGCCTTAAATCAGTGTAACCCCTAAGACCTTCTAGAATCCACACAAACCCCAGAGCTGGTTGATGAAACCAATGATCTAAGGACAAACATATAGAGATGTGTGTGGCAGGTCTCACCAGGTCAGTCTAACCACATCTAATCTAACTCTCAGCTGCTAAACTGGGCAAATCTAATCTGGATCCCGAAATAATCATTTGGTTCCCATTCCTGTTGAATCTGAGGCTCTGGCTCCAGCAGAACACAGCATTGCACTGAGCTACCTGAAACTCCCAATAACAGACATAGAAATGCAAATTTTTCTCTTTTTCTTTCGTTTTTAAGCAGAGCCAGTCACTTTGGTTGCAAGATTGAGACACTGATCAGGCTCTAAAACCTTCCAAAGCTGCTTTCATGGCAGCAACAGTCTGAAAGAGAAGATGCTTGTATCCCTGCAGACCAAGACAGTGTTAATGCAAGAGATGGAACGTAACAGATTCTCTAGACAGAGCATCAAAGATTGGACTTGGCTGAAAGGGAAGTATTTTTATCTCTGTAGCCAGGGGAAATGTTAGAGAGACTGGAGACACAAGGAAATGACATAAAGGTAAATAAAGAGTTGGCTAAGTGACAAGTCGCAAAGCAATGTCAAAAGGGGAATTATCTTGCTGGAGGAACAGAAATAAGTTATTAGAGTTTGAAGATGAGGAATCCAGAATAACTCAGGCTTCTTTTTAATCTTAGGAATCAGAAAGAGCTCTGATGAAATGAGTGAAGAGGTAAGGTCAGCAATCAGTATCAGGATGCTCTCCAGGAAAAATTCAGTGACTCTGAGCGCAGAATGGTAGAGATGAGACAAAGTTTGACACGAAGAAATTCCAAGTCATGTGAGAGACAAAAACAATGAACTACCAGGATTTGCAACAGGATGCTCAAAGAGAAACCCAAACTGAGCTTCCTAATCAAACACAGAGAGACTGAGCTGTGTGATGATGAGAGAAGGCAGGAGCCTGAGGATGGATGTCTGACAGAGAATGGGAGGTACTGGCACTTTGTAAGGCCACAGCCAGACTTCTGCAGCAAAACAGATCAGCATGCCAGGATAAATCACAGAGCATGAGGACTTAGGACATGGAGATGGACAGCAACATCATGGACCAGCAGGTGGAGGGAGGTTCTCCTCCCCCTCTCCTCTGCCCTACTGAGACCACAGCTGGAGTCCTGGGGCCACTTCTGGGTTCCCCAGTTCAGGAGAGACAAGGAACTGCTGGAGAGAGTCCAGGAAGATGCTGAGGGCACTGGAGCATGTCTGGGAGGAGGAAAGGCTGAGAGCCCTGGGGCTGCTTAGCCTGGAGAAGAGCAGAGTTAGAGGGGAGCTGCTCAGTGCTGAGGAAGAGCTGAAGGGTGCAGGGGGCAAGAGGCTGGGGCCACACTCTGCTCAGTGGTGCCTAGGGCCAGGCCAAGGGGCAACGGGCACAAACTAGAACCCAGGAGGTTCCATCTGACCAGGAGGAGAAACTTGTTTGCTGTAAGGGTGCACAAAAAGCTGTGTACCAATTAAAGCAGAATATGTGGCATCCTATCAAGAACTCAGACACCTCTCACCCTTCTCCTCTGCCAAATCCCATTAGCACAGAGCAGCTCCTACAGCCCTCACAGACTGATGACCAGATCCACAATGACTTTCTGCTGGCAAATGCTGTCACATCTCAGGTCCTGAGCTCTGCTTGACAGCTTCTGCTTGGGAAGCAGCAACTTTAATAGCTGAGTTCTCCTCCCAACCTTCCCATGTGGCATCACCACTAACTACCAGTGCATGTTCCTCTTGACTCTGCTGAAGAGCCAGTGAACATGGTAAGGTTTATTCTGCACAGAAGAAAGGACTCCAGAAGAACAAAATGTCCTTGTTTAGTCCTACAGCCAACTCTCTTAAATGCAAGTAACTGCTAAACCCAGCATGTTTAGCCAGACCCTTTGGGGTTTTTCAGGAAGCCAATCTAACCTGAGGGCATGGAAAAACCAACCTGTCACAGAGAGCTGCAGACAATTCTTTCCCAGAATAGATAGGTCAGCTGTAGTGTGCTCTAGTTAAAAGGAAGGTTAAATAACATAGTAAGTGACATGACAAAAAAAAATTAATCAAAAGGATCCCTTCCAGATAAGTTCTTTTTTTGAGAGGCGGGGAGAGAAGGGAGATTAATTATGTTTTGTTCAGTTCCTAGAGTCTCAAGTCTCTCCTGTGCCTAAGCCATTTCTAATTCCATTGCTGCCTACAGCAGTATCTGCTGCCCTACAGCGATCTGATGGCTCCTGAGAGAGCTCTTCATCTTGTCTACTTTAACAGGCATCAATTCCCTGTGAGCAGCCAGATTGCCATTCCCACCCAGCCAGCCCCAGGAAGGAGCTGCTTTTGGCACTGCCAGCTGCTAAAATGGGAAGTGCCTCCCCTCCAAAGCCCTCAGCAGCTCTGGGTGACAGAAACCACAACCCTACCCTGCTCCTTACAGCAGAGAAGAGTGGTTTGAAGTGAGGAAGGACCAACTCTAGCACGTCAAGGTGAGCTTTGATCCCATGGGATGAAGGAAAGGAGATACCACACAGAAATGGAAAAAGGAAGGTCAGATGCTCAGCAAACAATCCAGCACTGCATTCTGCACCATTTCCAACAACAGGGTATGCCTCACTTGCAGCATTACCCCCAGGGAGGAGAGACCTACTCAAGAGAGGAACAGGCAGAGCTCCCTGGCCAGGAGAGGACAGCAGGATCCTGAGCATCTCCCACACCTCAGTTCAGCATTCCCTAACTCTGGAAAGTCACAGAGCTTCTCCAGTACTCATTCAGTAATAATGCAAGTAATTTTTAGGCTGTACTGGACCAAAGCCTGAGTATTTTTGAAACAGAAACCCTGCTAAAGGAGTATTTGGTATTTCGTGGGTTGGAGCAGAAATTGTACCAAAATAGCAACGAAAAACGGGATTACTGAGGAGCATACTTATAATTTCTTGATGTTTCAAGTGAATTATTCATGCAAGTCTAAGGGAGCTGAATTTGTGCAAACCCATTTGCATAGAGAATGGTTTGCTGCGTGTAATGAGGACACACTAGCAGCCAGCTTGCCAAGTGGCTCAGCTGAATTTCCGCTCCCTTGGCCATGGAGGTCTGCTTGCTCTGAGAGTAGCTCTGCCATCATCACCAACTCCCAAAGATCTCCTCCTGCTCAGCCTCAGCAGGTCCAGATCTATTTCATAACGACAAGATTTTCCCTTTTCCAGAAAAGGTCAGATTAACCCAAGATTACTCCTGGCACTAGTCACCACCACAAAATGAGAATGCTGTGATAATGACAGATGCAGCATAGCTCTGAAAGATGAAAAGCACAATATAATCAGCCTTACCCTATTTTCAGTGATGGGGCTGAAAGGGAAGAAGATTAAAGAGCTAAGGCCTCGGAGGGAGCTACAACTAGAGCCAGGATTAGGGAAGTTTCCTAACCCCAGGTTCAGATTTAGCATGTGTCACACGACCTCTCCAAGCCACTCTGACATCCCAGCACACAACTCTTCCTGGTTTTGTTTGTAAGCAGGATAAACCCCTCTTAGATCAGTTGTGTTGACAAACAGAACCCCCCCCCAGGCTTCCAACAGGAAGAAGAAAAGGCAGAGTTGAAAAGGACAGAGCCTGGCACGGTGTGCTCGGAGCAGCACAGCATGTGTCACCCAAACCCAAACCCACCTTCCTGCAGGCTCTTTCACTGGAGCTCCTGGGGGGGGACTGGAGCAGATGCCAGTGGGGATTGGGGATGGGAGCTGGCATCTCCCAGTGGGGATGGGCACAGCTCCCGGCAGGGCTTGGGGCTCGGGGCAGCTCCCGGCAGGGATCGGGGCCAGGGGCAGCTCCCGGCGGGACTCGGGGCTGCGAACAGCTCCCGGCAGGGATCGGGAGCAGCTCCCGGCAGGGATCGGGAGCAGCTCCCGGCAGGGATCGGGAGCAGCTCCCGGCCACCCTCCTGTTAGTGCCTCCAGCTGTGCAATGAGTGCACTGCTGCAGAGTCGTTAGCTCAATAGTTTATCCCTGGGGCTTGGCAAATATTTAGCTAACTGATCTAATACAGACAATAATTTCTGATTATGAAGCTAAATAATTAACCAGATCTAGCAAAAAATGTGATAATAAAGCGTTTAGACTAAGCTTCCTGCTGAGGTGTGCTTCCCAAGGCTGCTCTTGGGTTTTAGTGTCCTCTGACATGCCTCTCAAGCATCCGGGGCACAAATTGCAGTCATCTACAGGGTCACTGCAAACACTGTAGTACAAGCTATCAGAATGACCAGAAGAAAGAGGATGTTTGTTGTCTGAGGCAGCAAAGAAGGGAAAAAGAAGTATCTTTTCACCCTGCAGTTGAGTTCCAGAAGGATTGGCTAATTAAAGGAAAAATGGGTAACAAGTGTAGGACAAAGCATGCCTTTGGATGGTGAAGCAGGCAAGGCAATGGTCCTGCTTGTCTGTGGCAAGGAGCCTCTGTTTCTCTTCTGCCTGGCTCAAAGACTCTTGCAAACACCACTGTGCTCTCGAGAGCCTGCCCCAGTGCCCAGTCACTGACAGGACTGTGGGTGCAAAACCTTCTGGGGACACAAAAGCCAAGTTCTGAGAACAGGCAATGGAGCTGTGTGAAGGCTGATGGACGTCAAGTACAGGCAAAGACAAAGAGGGTGCATGGGTTCTATTAGCTATTCATCTCCATCCTTGGAACACTCCTAAAGCATTCCTCCACAAATCAGGGGGTTTAAATGCACTAATAAGATATTCCATTCAAGATATAAATACAAAAGCTCATGGCTTGAATATCTGAAGTGACAGCTACTTGCTCAGGAAATGCATGCTCTGTAAACCCCACATTAATTCACCAGCTGTCAGACACTTGCTAGAACAACCCTTAAACACACTACAAAACCGAAAGGTTTGGTATTACCATTTTGTAATCTCACTAAGCCTCACCAGAAAGCTTTTAATAGACTTCTCAACATATGGACTACTTCATTAGAAGCTTTTGTGTTTTCTCAACAAGTCAAGTCAGGATACATTCCACCTTTGAACCAAAGGTTAGGAGCAAAAAGGGAAGAGCAAAAGGAGCAGGTTGCTGGGAAAACATCATTTATGAGAGACAGGACCATCATAACTGCATTTTTTAAACCAAGAGAGGTCCCTCCTTTTCCTCACAGCCACCAGTGAAGCTTTCAACACCTTCCAAGGAGCTCTACCAGTTCCAACATTCACTGTCCTTCACATGACAGCAAGCAGCCCATGAGGAACCACCTCAGAGGGATATGTTGTACCTAGAAAGCTGGCTTTGGGAGAAACCAAGAACATCCCCCTGCTGCTTCCCACCCCTTCCATCCCTCATCTCAGAGCTCTGCTTCCCCAGCAGCAGTCAGTAACACCCTCGTGTCCTGGTGGGCAGCTGCTGGGGGCCACACTGCCCAGAGCATAGCATGAAGCAGCTCCAGCAGCTCTCCATGCTCCCCTTTCTCGTGACTAACAGAGCTCATTACACAACTACTTAAGCTGATTTGGTACAAGCAGCAAACAAGGCTACAGCCCAGGAAGAAAAGCTTCTTGAGCATGTCATTGAACATATGTACAATTGGGGACTGATTTCTGTCACAGTAGACTCAACTTCAGGATCTAATCAGCATTTCCAACCAGCCAGCCTGGGTATCTTATTTACACTCCCTTTCCCTAAAGCATCCATGAGTAGCCATCAGGAGCCAGCTCCTACCTTGCTACCAGGCAAAGCATCTCCATGAAAAAAAATCATTCCTTGGCAGGGAGTTACACACACTGTGTGTACACTTGATTTTATAGAAACATGAAATGGTGGGAAGAGACCTTTCAAGGTCATCTCATCCAAAGCCCTTGCAGTCAGCAGGGACATCTCCAACTAGAGCAGTTTGCTCAGAGCCCCAGACACCCTGACCTGGAATGGGTCCAGGGATGGGCCATCTACCACCTCTCTGGGAAACTTGGGACAGTGTCTCACCACTCTCAGCCTAAAACATTTCTTCCTTCTATCTAACTTAAATCTCTCTTAGTTTCAAACCATCACCCCTTGTCCTGTCACAACAGGTCCTGCCAAAAAGTCCCTTTCTAGCTTTCTGACAGACCCTTTAAGTACTGAACAGTTACAAGAAGGTCTCCCTGGAGCCTACTCTTCTCCAGGCTGAACAACCCCAACTCTCTCAGCCTGGCCTCACAGCAGAGAGCTTCCAGCCCTCAGATCCTTGCTTTCTGAACTGCCAGTGAGTAGTTCATGAATTGAGATGATGCTAGTTCTACTCAACTCTCTGCCAACCATAGCAAGCCACAGGGGTTCTTCAGCTGAAAAGAGTTCCAGCTCCTTCAGAGCCTACACAAGGGCTACTCCCACAGAGCATGAACCTTCATAGTTCACACTCACCCTCCAGGCATGAGGGGAAAGCTGCACATCCCCAGCAATGATTCCACCTCCCACCTGGATCCTCATGGGAGTCAGGGAGCAGAGAGATGTAACCCACCCCCCACCCCATCCAGACTCACCCCTTCCCCTTCCCACAGCCACCTCTGGCCTAAAAATAACCACCCCCAAAAGATCCAACAGACACACACAAAAACCTCTTAGTCATGCTCATCTGAAGAATTGAACAAGCCTCTCTGAATTATTCAGTTTGCTGCTTTTTTTAGACCAGAGCAACAGAAAACACCAGTTCTCCTGCAGAGACTGCAGCTGGATGCAGAGCCCCCAAAGCTCTCCCTTCAATCCAGGATGTTTAAAGGCCTTTATAAATAACAACTTGCACTGAACATGAAGCATGCAGGCAGGTAAAAAAGCAAAAAAACAGTTTTAATTAGGAAAGCACCTTTCAGTGTCCTATTTATAAGTCCTAAACATGAGAAGTGCCTTTTTTAGGGAGGTTGGTTAGGGTTTTTGGTTTAACTTTGTGCACTAGCAACTTACTGAACAGCAAAAGGAGATTAGATAACAGCCAAAGAGCAAAGGCTGAACCTCAGCTGAGGTGACAGCTAAATGCTTCACTGTACTCTGTGAAGTCTGGGCTACCATTCCCACAGATAAGGTGTTCCTCTGAGTCCTCACTAAATCAGGCATCCTAAGCCATGGCTGCCACACACACTAAACATAATTCACTAGCTAGTTCATACAGGCAGACTGTAAGCACCTTGTAAGTCCAACTTGGAAAAGAGAATCCACCTCACCCCTCCCCAGTTCACTTTGTATTCTTTCAGCATGGTGGGAAGAAATTTTCCTACTCTTTCTGCCCATTCCCCTCCTTAACAAGATCATGTGGCTCCCTGAAACAATCTCCCTTGTCCTGGACCAACTACATTAACTGTACCCAACTTTTTGATGGCCATGTTTGCAAATAAACAACTCCAGCTGAAGCCAAATAAGACCAAAGGGGTTAACAGAGCACATGTAGATGTTAACTGTGAATCAGCAGCACAAGCCAAGAAGATTCTCACCACAGGACAACTCTTGAGAGGTTAGTTTGAGATGTTTATTTGGGTGATTTATTCCATAGTGATACACAGCTTCACATCATACAAAGCATTGGAGTCAGTAAGAAAAGTCAGAAGTGGTTAACAGACAAGCTGGTAAGCACAAGGGAGTTATAGTAGGTTCTGTAAAGGTTTCATATCATCTCCGAAGGCTGGAGAAGAGTGTGGGTGACATGAAATTGCAACAGAGGCACACATTTGGTAGCTACCTGGCTCTTGGAAAACTGAAGAACGAAACACACACTCCTGCATATCCATTTACTGCACTGCATTTTCAGCATGATACAGAGACATTTTCTGGGAGTGACAAGAGATGCAGCCCTCTGCATCATCCCACCAGCATCCCCTTCCACCCCCTGGACAAACCACTCAGCCTCCAGCAAGAGCCAAGGTGTGACACTGCAGAGCTTTGGGTAAGAGTCCTGTGAGGAGGAACCACCACAAACAGCAACCACCAGTAGCTCCCTTCCTCCTTCTCCAGTCACACTCAAATGTGTAAACCCAATGACATTTCAAATAAACAGGGGGAAAAAATAAACCGAACAGAGTGGTGGTGCAATGGAATGACTGATTGGTGTTAGCAGCTGAGACAGACACAGCACCCTGAGGCTGTCCCTGTCTGCATTAGTGATCTTTGCTTTGCTCTGCTCCAGACTGTCCCTGCTGAGCTGAGAGTGGCACTGGGCAGGAACAGGGAGTCCACAGCTCCACTGCCCACCAGCTGACCTAGCCAACTGCCACCAGCACCAGAAGCTTCTCTTTAGCCAATGCTTCCAAGCATTATTGCACTTCAATAAAACAAAGGATTTGTGGGAGGGGGAGAAAGTCTGAGATATAGGTACTCTGAAACCTTCTCTTCTTCAACCTGAGAATTCCTCTCTGTTATTTATTGTTTACTTTCTTTTTCTAGGGCACAAACAGTTATGCCCATGTAAGGCAGAAGGTGAGAAAGAATGACTTGGGGAACCAAGTTACAGTGCCTCCAGGTTAGCTGTGATGCTGCCTTGCTCCAAAATCAATCATGTTAAAAAAAATAAGGGGGGGGGGGGGGGGGGAAAAAAGCAAAAAA
>VWZO01004822.1:465454-556997 GCA_013396975.1 Bucco capensis
AGAACACAGCAATCTCCTTTTATGGCAACAGACATCAAAAACCCCCTGATGACAGCACTTCATGACAAAGAGGACCAAAGGCCTCCCCTTGGATCACAGACCACTGCTCTCCTCTCACCCCTTGGTGAGCAGCAGCAGAGCTGATGTCTGAAGCGTGGCTGGAGGAAGGGTCCTGGCTGGCCCAATGGCAGCAGAGCCTTCCACCACCCCCAGAAGGGCACTGGGAAGGCTTTGAAGGCTTGGCAAAGGTGGAGGCTGTTGGCTACACAATACCCAGTAAAAGCAGAAGAGCAGAGGGCAGCCTGTCCCACGCCTGCTTGCCTCCAGCCCATGGGGAAATGCCTGTATTTGTACTTTGGGTCAGCATCTGCTCTCCAGTGGTGCTGGTCCTCAGCACCTCTGTGGTGGCTCTGCCAGGCTGGCACATCAGATTGGTGAGGGAAGAGCCTGCTTTGGACAACTCCATGCCTATAGGCACCAAAGGACAGCTACCACCATGGAGTTGATGCCTGATTCCCTAAAAGCCCTAAAAATCTACAAAATACACTTAAATCTTTAGGCATCAGAATAGAAGCCAACAGTGTCACTTGGTCAGACACTGGCACCAGAAGGATGTTGGCTCCTACTGAGGCTCTGAAAGGTGAGGAAAGGCAATGAACTGCCACCACATCAGGCACTAAAAGCCTCAAGTCCTGATGCAACATCACTGACCAGACTGATCCCACCCAACTCAGCACAGCTCCTCTGGGCAGTGTCACCCTGAGTGAGGAGCACATGAGGCCTCAGACTAAAACCAAAACACAACTAGATGGATCACTGCTTGAGGAAGCTCTTCAAAGAAAACTTCTGGTGGCACTAACTCCTCCAGTAAATCATTAGGTGACCAGCACCTTTGTAAGGTAGTCAAGAGCACTAGCAGGGCACTAGGAACATTCAGCTGCAAGCTACTCTCTTCACAACAACCAAGTATCGTTTCTAGGCAGGCAGAAGAACACTAGGTTTTTGGCAATGTTGAGAATGATGTCCTGTCCTAGGCTGCATTTGGGTTCCAATAAATCCTGTACTTTTATCAGGTGATGTAGGCAGAGGACCTTTATCTCCATAGTTATCCTCAAATAAAATATTCACTCCTCTACAAAGACCTGGGCTGAGCTTGCCTCCTCTCAAATTCTGAGGAGTCTCTCTAAATGATTTCCTCCTTTTGCACTTCATCTGCTGAATGGAAGCAACTATCAAGCTTTGCAGCTTTATGGAGAGCAGGAATTGCAATGGACTTCCTGACCTCCTATAGCTCTGTTTAAGGTTAAAACAGGCCACTTTGGTGCTGCTGAAAACTGCCACAGTTATCTCAGTACAGATTTAACAACTTAGTACTAGATCTTTTGTTTCTTTCAGTTTTAGAAGGGACAGATTGGTTTTCATCACAAGTAAAACTGCAACCAAGGCTCATTACCAGAACAAAGCTAGAGGTATGAAGGTGAAGAAAAGCAATTTTCTTTCTGAATTCCAAGGCTTGCGGGAAGCAGCACAGCAGTAAAGCAACTTACTGAGGCAGGAATTTGGGGATGCTCCTTTTCCTCTCTACCCCTAGTTGATGGCAAGTAAACCCCACAACCAACCCTCACAAAGCAGAGACAAGCTCCTTGCACCTCAGCAAACATGGGGTTCTCCCTAATCTGTTCCTCTGTCTGTATAACAAGAGCTAGGATGTGGAAACAGCTGTTTTGAAGACGACAGCACTATGAAAGATAAAAATCTTGTCTGAGAAGGTTTCAAAGCAGGAAGGATAAAGGCAGGTGAAACTCAGCATTACTCTGGAGGGAGGAGGGAAGGGAGCTGCAGTCCTGGTGGAAGCACTTCTCATTTCCCACCAAACCCTCTGGTACTGAGCATCCATGGAAAAGGAGAGAAATTAAATTGAAAAGTGGTTGAACTTAAAAAAAAACCAAAAAACAGAAAGAAATTCAAAAAAATGGAGCTGAAGTTGTGATTTAAAACCAGTGGGAGTGCTGGAATAGTGCAGTTCAAACCCATCATGCACATGTGTGCTTACAGCAAGGAAGGAAGGTTTCAACAAGCACTGCAGAGCAGCGAGGGAGGAGGAGCAGGGCTGATCGGCCGACAGCACGGCGACCCTTTGCCTTCTTCTACACGCCAAGTCCAAGGATGGAAAGCAAGAGCTCTGCAAAATGCTGAAGGTTTTACAAGTGTAATGGCAGGTAGAAAAGTACACTGGTCTTGTGTCAGTGGCAGGCCCAGTGTTAGGAGACACTCTAGGCTTCTAGGAGGAGAAAATAGAAGAGAGGAAAAGAAGGAGGAGAGGGAAAGGGGATGGGGAAAGGGGCAAGAAAGCGCAAGTGGTTAGTAAACATGACCATTCAGGTAGTACTGCGCAACAAGCAATATTCATCTAGTGCAGCCAGGAGATTTGCCAAAAGCCAGAGTAGAGACACAGGGAGCTTCTGCTTTTAGAAGGGTCTGAAAATTCTACCTCCAGCCATGCCATGGCATAGTACAGGGCCACGTGTGAAAATCAGCTGTGACAGATCACCATTAGTGATACGTGGCTATCACGAGAGCAGCAGCAGCAGCTCAGGATGCTGCTCAAAAAGCACAATTTGCACTGAAAAGAGTGACAAAGTCTTTCTGTGAGCCAGTGCCAGGTGACAGAGTCACAGGCAGAAAAAGTCCAGCTAGGGAGAGTCTGAACACAGACAGTGATACTTCCCTAGGTCACTTCTCCTCTGCCAGTGAGATCATCACCAGGATCTTGGCCCAAGAGGTGTCCAGATTAAAGCACAGGAGCAGCCTCCAGGGAGTGTTCTAGAAATGTCTGTTTTTTTAAAGTGCAGAATTCCTTTGAACTCCAGGCAAATATCCTGCAGTGAGGAGTTGCAAACATTGCACTGGTCAAAAATCAGGCGTATCTTTTTGTTTTCAGCTTGCTGTTAGGTTTTCCAAGCCCCCTCTACCCTTGGCATAGGGAGAGTTAGCAGTGAGCTCCCTAACTCAATACCTGCTGCACTGGTTACCAGCTAAGAACTTACCCACACCCTCCCTGAGTCACTTGACTCACTCCAGATGTGCACAACTTCCCCCAAAGGCTGCACCAACCACTCTGCTATTTAGCCTTATAAGGAAGAAGAGATTTAACAGAGAGACTTTCAGGGTCTGTGCTGAGTACCCAAAGACAGAGCTCCCTGTCTGCAGCTCTCAGATTCCCCCAAAACCCAAAAGCCCACAGGCCAGATATCACCACACAGGGTTCAGCACTGCCTCTCATTCCCTGGCAGGGAAAGCAAACAGCTGTGGAGGGTCCTCAGCCTCATGGCCACAGGCTTGGGCTAGCAAGTGAAGAGCCACCCTGAAGTCAACTGTTCCTATTGCCTTTAGAGTCTGAAATACTAACCAGACCCACCCCTGCATCCATGGTTAAACACATCACTGGTACAAGACAAAGAATTCAGCAGTTAATGCAGTGTTTGGCCCCTGAGCTCCATTAGTTTTGGGCTGATGCCACACTTAAGGTATTTTGGAGCAGAACATGGCTCAGGGGGCAGCACTGAGGGCTGCCAAACCTGCTCTGATATTTCAGACCTGGCTACTTCTAACCTCTGCACACACACCCACACCAGATGGCTGCAAATAACATGGCAAGCAATAAAACATTAGCAAGTCATCACCCTGTTTTATATGATAGGTGAAAAAAAACCCACAGCAATGCTTCCTGTGCTCTAGACTGGAGAGATAAGCAGGCTTTGGAATTTTCAAATTGCTTAGCTCCATCTTTCCCCAGTAGTTCCCCTGAAACACAGTTCTGCTTTTCAAAGCTCTCCCTGGCGCTCTTAGCCCTGCTTTCTGTAACCAAGAGCTGGGTTCCTGGAGTATCATCTTCCTCAGTCCTCTCTCAGCTACTCTGTCTCCCACCTCTGTGCTGGGCCCACAGTGTACATGCAGAAGAATCAGTTCAACTTTAAAAAGAGGCACATTAGGGACTGGATCCAGCTGAAAACAAGCCAGCCACCCAAAAAAGTGAAGGTGGCTTAGGGCCAGGGAGAAAAGGCTTCAGACAGCACCACCTAGTAAGTATAGAAGCATCCCAGCACTACTGAAGTCCATCCCCTGGTCTGGAACAACTCACTTGTATCTCTGGAGAGCATCAGCTGCTCTTCAACTCTGAAAAACCTCCATTGCCTGCTCAAAAAATCAGCATTCCTCCTTACTCCCAAATGTCTAAGCATGGATATTGCAAGTCTGGCACAGAGAAGGGGGTGGGGGAACAGAGCCCATAAAGCAGTTGTGTTGTATAAATCCTCCCTTATTCTGGAACACCTAATTAACTTGATGCCTGGGACTCTTCATCCTTTGACATGCTGCTGTTGCCACTTTGATGTCACTTTCAGACAGCCTTTAACAAGAAAAAAAATCCAACTCTGCTTCACCAAGATGGAACAGCTTCATAAATTAAAAAGCTTCAGATACATAAAAGTATCTTTGATCAAAGTTGTTAGTGTTCAGGGTGTGAAGAGTTAAACCTCCAGAAAGCTGGGATGGAGTAAATAACAAGAAACTGTTTTAAACACAGTTCAGGAGTTCAACTGAAAAATCCCAATGCCTTTAATTAGTCGTATCTGGAGTATTCTAAAGCTGATTTTATTTCTGTCTCCTTTTTGTTATATGTATCAAAAAAAAAAAGGCAAGAATCCTTTGAAAGGTTTAGAGGTTTCCTTAATTTCAGCTTTATATTAAATTATAACAGATGCACAGCTTCCTTTTGACCAGATTTACAATGACAAATTACTTACCAAGATCAATTTTTTCATTCCCATCCTCAAGAAGAACATGAAACTTGCTCACACTCTAAATGGAATTCCAGCAAAAGAAGTGTTTTGCTCCATCCCTGTCTCCTACTCTGATATTCTCTCCCTTCTATCCCCACAGTCATCATTATCTCCTGGCTTTGGTTTCTTTTCCTTGGGGCCACACCTACAGACTCTCAGGGTTGGTAATGCTGGGAACACCCAAACCCCCTCAGCAATGCCCTGTACTGCTACAGCTGAGCTGGAGCCCACAGGAACCACTCTTACCAACACCAGGGTGACAATCAGCTCTGGGATAGCTGATCCTCAAGGAAACAGAGGTGCTACAGCATGGCCTGTCCAAATCTGCCCCCTCCTCTCCCAGAAGGAAACCATCCCCTGGCTCATGCACTCAGTTGGTACTGCTCATCCTGAACAGTGCCATTGGAATTTGGTAGGAAACTCAATTCAGAGCTAGGAAATCTCTTGAAAGGGAACTGGTGTTTGTCAAACAGAACTGCTGCAGTAAGACTAACTTCAGTGTGTGTGAGGCTGGTTGGAAAGAGCAATTCCTCTCCAGATCCCTCACAAGTCTGAAATGCTGTCAAATTAAGTCCTGACAAGCTTCTTGCAGACAAAGGTATCCTAACACTGTCTGAAAAAAGGTTCAGAGCAACTGCAGCTTTGAGACTGCCAAAGCAAATACAAGGAGATGTTTACAGAAGGGTAGTTTGAGGTGGGAGGAGAACAAACCAAGCAGTGGAATTTCAGTAGCAACTAAAAAGTAGTGGAGGAAGAAACTGTCTCCAAGGATGGTGCCCTCAGAGAAGAAAGAACCATCACTGTCAGTCTCATAGGGAGGAGAAGTTGTCCTCATGGGATAGGGTAGAGTTCAGCTATCAGTATTATGGAGTCACTGGAAAGCCACTAAGGTGTCAGTGCCCTAGATGTTGCCTTCCCAGCACCAACCATGGATAAAGGACATGTCTCCAGAACAAGCCTTTATGCAAACAAGCCATTTCAAACCCCCAAACCAATGTTCTAGTTGGTTTCAATTCTTCGTAAAGATCATCAAAAAAAAAGATCCCAAAACAGCCACCTGTGAAGAAGTAAGACTCAAAAAGAACATGCACTTTCTCACAAGGAAGTTTTACTGCTCCAAGTACCCAAAGCAGTGGAGGTGTTTTCCTCAGACACTCAGCACCTACCTGGACGGTGATCTTCTAGTCCATGGTCACCATTTTCTACAACTGTTGGCCCAGAAGCTGAAGTATCTGCAAGAAACCAACGGATATGTTAGCACTGGATGAAGTTCATCTTCATCCAAAAGCTCAGCCCAACATTGTAAGGACAACACTATGATGTTCTCAAACACAGAAAAGGGCTGGTTTTTCCCAGAATTACTTCCAAAATAAATGGTTGTCCCTACATGGCACTGAGTGAGTGCAACTGCAAAACCAAAAGGAAGAGCTTTTCCATCACTGGCAATCTAGTCCCATGAAGGAGACTTAAGAGACATAACAACTAGAAGTTTCTTTATCTACCATCTCTTCAAACTAAGCTTTCCTAAGGGCCAGCACTGGCCCACTCTGACTCCAGATTTCCTCCAAGCAAATAATGCTTAGCCAAGCTGATAAACTTCAACAGGCTTGGTGGGTGTGAGGCAAGAGAAGCTGATGCTCTTGAGAAAACTCCAGGAAGACCTTATTAGGGCCTTTCAGTAATTAAAGGGCCTATAGAAAAGCTGGGGAGGGACCTTCTCAGGCAGTGTAGTGACAGGATGAGGGGTAATGGTTTCAAACTGAACGACGGGAGATTTAGATGAGGTATTAGGAAGAAGTTTTTCACTGTGAAAGTGGTGAGAGCCTGTCCCAGGTTGCCCAGAGAGGTGGGAGATGACCCATCCCTGGAACCATTCCAGGCCAGGTTGTTTGAGGCTCTGAGCAACCTGCTCTAGTTGCAGATGTCCCTGCTGGCTGCAGGGGGCTTGGACTATATGACCTTTAAAGGTCCCTTCCAACCCAAACCAGTCTGTTATTCTATGACCTTACACTGTCTCCCATACCATCCTCACAGACAAACTGGCAAAGCATGGGTCAGCTCACAGCCCAGCAGGGTGGAGGGAAGCCTGGCTGAACAGCCTGCCTCAGGGAGAGATTTAAGGAAGGGGAGTTCAGGGCAGAAGACCATCAATTCCAAAATACAGCATCTAAGATACTTAGACCCAAGGGATTTAGTCCATCTTGTTCTGACATTGTCAGGTAAGATCTGAAGAGGCATCAGGATGTACACACTAAACCTGGGAAACATGGCAGCAATGCAAGCCCTATTGAGAGCTGAGGCAACCTGGACCCAGACAACTGAGCTCTGAACTTGGCTCTGCCACTCTGCCAACAGGCAGCTATGTCTGAGTGGGTGATACCTGTGAAAACGCAGCATGGAAACCATCTTTGGGAATAACTAAAGAATTTCATTAACATACTACTACTGGTTTTTAAAAAGCATTCTCCAAACAGTTCTCCCTAATCACCTAAACATACCAGGGAAGTTCTCTCCTCCCCCCCTAATCTCTGCCCTAGGCTGCTGAGGGTCAAGAACTGTAATCTCTTTGGCAAACTGCATGAGGAGTTTGATTTGTTTTAAATGAGGGCCTTGGAGATCAGGCTGTGCTCCTGAGGAAAGGAGTGTGCTGCTATTAACACTGCTGCAGGGTGGCAGCAGCAGCACAACATTTCTGTGTAGGCAAACAACACCAGGAGAGGTGAGTTTGACATGGCCATGTACCTAAATTGAAGACAGCATCCTTGCACTGTATCTTTTTTAATATATTTTTCAATTAACACTGCTGAACTGCTGAGAATCTATCCCATTTGCCAGCTTTGAAATTGGGAAGTCACCACAAGAAGGATCCTGAGTCAATTAGTGAAGCTAACAAGCACCAAAAGCTCTAACAGCAGCTCAGCTCCTCAGGCCTGGGAAGAAACACTCAGAGTAATGGCTTGAAAACATCCTGTAAGTAAATAAACCAAAATCCCTCCCAAAGAGCCACCCATCCAGTTACCTGGAGCTGCTGTTCTCCCTTCCCCGAGCTCCAGCAACTTGGAGACAAAGCTGCATAGCAGTGTGCTTTAGACACAGCACTTTAGGGCTTGATCCAACTATCAGCAAAGCAAGAGAAAAGCCTTCCCAGTCACTCCAGTGGCTCATCCTGGCGGGTTCCAAACATTCAGCATGAACTTGCCAGACAGCTCACAGAAAACCACACACCTACATCCTCTTCACTAGCTCTGACTACTACAAGAATCCCTGGACCTGTTCCTCAGCAGTTAAACCCACCAGCTCCTCCTGCTGTCAGTCTTCTCAAGGTCTGGGATGTACTGTGACAGCAGAACTGTCTGGAGACTAGGGGAGCTACTGCCAGTCATGGAATTTACTGATGAGGTCAGGCAAGGAGAAACCAGACTGAGGAGATGCTTTACACAACACTGCTGCACAGCTACACAAAGATACACTGGGTATGTATCTCCTGGAGGTCTAGGCTCTTACACTGAGATCTCCAACCACTCACATTTTCGATGCTGAGGGTGGTCAGACCCTGGCTCAGGTTGCCCAGAGAGGTGGGAGATGTCCCATCCCTGGAACCATTCCAGCTCAGGTTGTTTGGGGCTCTGAGCAACCTGCTCTAGTTCCAGATGTCCCTGCTGACTGCAGAGGATTTGGACTAGATTACCTTAGAAGGTGTCTAACCACCTAAACTAGTTCATAACATCATGAAATTATTGTGGTTAGAAGAGATCTTCAAGCTCATTGAGTCCAACCATTTACCTGCCAGGTCACCACTGAACCATGGCTCTCAGCACCACATCTCCAAATCTTTGAGACCCCTCCAGGAATGGTGACTCCACCACTGCCCTGGGCAGCCTGGGACAGGCCTTGACAACCCTTTTGGGGAAGGAATTCCTCCTCATGTCCAACCTAAACCTCCCTTTGTGCAACTTCAAGTCATTTCCTCTTGTCCTGTCATTGTTCCTTGGGAGAATAGACTAACCCCCACCTTACTTTAACCTCCTTTCAGAAAGTTGGAGAGAGCCAGAAGGTCTGCCCTGAACCATCTTTTCTCCAGACTAACCATCCCCAGTTCCCACAGCTGTTCCTCACAACACTTGTGTTCTAGACCCTTCACCACCTTCCTTGCCCTTCTCTGGTCCTGATGCACTATTATTTATGCATTAAAACCAGGACCTAACTTGATCACAAATAGAGATAATTGCTACAGGTTTGGTCTGACAGCCTCTGTGCACACTTGCTTCAGGCTGCAAAAAAATGTTCATCTGTAAGTCTGGTCTGGTAGCACTCAGAATGAGCAGTGTGTGTGCACTTGAGGTTGGCTTTGCACTGCATGTAGTCTACTCAGGGATGCTTCCAGCAAGTTAGAGCATTTCAGCTATTCAGAAAACAAACACTTCATCCATAGAAAAGCTTCATTCAGAGACTGATCTCTAGGCAGCAAGTGACCCAAGCCAACTGTCTTCTATCAAAAAGAATTCCAGCAGAGTCAGGGTTGGAAGAGACCTCTGGGGATCATGCAGTCCAATCTCCCTGCTAAAGCAGGGTCACCCACAGCAGTTTGCCCACCGTCACCTCCAGGTGCCTGTGGAATCTCTCCACACAAGGAGACTCCACAAGCTCTCTGGGCAGCCTGGGCCAGAGCTCTGCACCCTCACACCAAACAACTTGCTCCTCCTGTTCAGATGGAACCTCCTGGCTTCCAGTGTGTGCCCATTGCCCCTTGGCCTGGCCCTGGGCACCACTGAGCAGAGTGTGGCCCCAGCTCCCCTCTGGCTCTGCTCTTCTCCAGGCTAAACAGCCCCAGGGCTCTCAGCCTCTCCTCCTCCCAGACATGCTCCAGTGCCCTCAGCATCTTCCTAGCCTCTGCTGGACTTTCTCCAGCAGTTCCTTGTCTCTCTTCAACAGGGGAGCCCAGACCTAGACCCAGGACTCCAGCTGTGGCCTGACTAGGGCAGAGGGGGAAGAAAACCTCCCTTGAGCTGCTGGTCAGAGTCTTCTGAATGCACATCAGGAGACTACTGGGCTTCTTGGCTACAAGAGCCCACTTGAGTAAAGAGCACACAAGAGAAAAGCCAGGACATCTCACCTGTCTGTACTCAGGGCTCTGCAAATCTAAAAGCAAACAAAACATTTCTACCAAAATCTCAGCCAAGCCTACCAAAGGCTGTAGGAGATGAAGACAAGGTCAGCTCCAAGCTGGCTATTTCTGGCTTAACCTTCCCCAGAGCTGATGGAGCTCTCAACTCTGAGCTGCTTCTAGACTATAAAGCACAAATGCATTCCTTCAGAGAAGGTTCATCCTTCCCAGTCCCCTACAGTCACTCACTTGGGAAACAAAATGCTAAGCCATATGTATTAAAAATGCTACATTTGGTTCTACAGCACAGGAGTTAGGGGAAAAGCAGAAGTTAAAGCCCTAGTGGCACTCCTCTCCCTTCAAGGTCCTAGGCAGTAGCTGCTCTCCCTCCACGTGCACCCTGCCAACTGCAGGAGGTCACTTCCCTGCCACCAAAAACATCAGGAGGAAAGTGATCCAAAAAGCTGCAGTTACCAGAAGGGCAGAGGAACCTGCAAGCATCTCTCAGACAAGTAGCAGCTTTTTACTTGCTTAAAGCTCTGCAAACACACAGAGCCAAGCAGGACCCCACTGCTAGGCACCCCAAGGTCTCTCCTAACCAAACACTTAACCAGGTAAAATCTGAAGAGTTTAAGTTCAACAGTGGCTTCCCAAACGAGCAGAAGAATCAGAAATGTCACATCTTTTCTTCTGCACTTCTTGGGAAGGATGAAAAGCAGGTAAAAAGGTTTCCTTTACAAGTTTCGCATTTCTGGAAGATAAGCTTCCAGAAAATCAGGACAAATCAGCCAACTCTACCCAGTACTAGTGGGTTTGGGGTTTATGTCTCCAAAGGTCAGCTCCCTTGGAGCAAATCAAACTTATTTTAGCTAGAGTGCTGCGTGAAAGGCCCCAGCAACCTTCCCAGGGTCAGGATCTCCTCCCCTCATATCCTAAATTGCATAAAAACAAAAACATGTCAAGATGTTGTAACTACATAATCCTGAACAGAATCACAAGATAGTATTTGCATCTGGCTAGTGGATCAAAGGATTGCTTTTATATAAACAAATTGAAGGCAGCCCTCACTAAAGCGATAAGCTGAGGCAAAGGGGCAGGGCCAGCCTAAAAACCCTAATCTCCTGCAGTGACTTGGCAGAGGGCACACGGGAGCAGAACCACAACTGAGCACCTTTCCACCTTCTGAGCTGCAGCTGCTCTGGAGCAGCCAGAGGGTGCAGGGGGCAGCAAGGGAACAGGATGGGGGGTGAGAGGGTTATGGACCAGAGTCACTTCACATGGTTTATCATCCTGTCACACATCTGGGTGCACAGACTTGGTTGAACACAACTTTGTCAGAGAGTTTAGACCAAAAAAAACTGAGTGAGAAGAAAACTGGTAATAAACAGAGCTCCCAACAGTGAAAACTAGGTGGCAACTCTTCATCAAGTAGCTTAAGCTGTTTCAATTCATACATTTCTAATATTCTGTCTCAAAGTGCCTTCTGAGCAGCAGCCAAGCGACACCTCTCAGAGTCACCAAAAAAAGGCTTAGGAGTTTAGCTTGTTCTTTGGTCTGGTAATAGGACATAAACACTTGGTTTGCATTCTCAACCTTCTCTATCTACCTGCAAGAATTGAAGAGAATCTGAACTGGAATGGCAGCCCAGGCTTGCCTGCTTGGGTGTGCCAGCGATGCCAAAGCTTCCTGGAGCTCATCCATGCTGTCAGATGGCACTCACAGCAGCACAGGGGCATGGCAGGTCTGGGCTCCAAGAGCAGGAAGAGGAGATCTGCCATACTATTTGCCACCAAGATCCTCTGCCTCCATCCCACCCTCACATCTCTCCTGAAATAGGAGGCTGAAGCCTGAAGGTTTGATCACCTCATCCGATGGCTGCCGGCGGTGGGATGCACTCCGAGATCCTATGTCAGAGAGCCCCAAGTGAAGGTCACTAACTGACCAGAAATATTACCTGAGTGAGGCTAAATCAGTGCAAAGCAACTGAGACAAACAAAGATTAGGTGCTCTTAGACCATGCTCAGCACTTGGTTTTGTACAAAAAGACAATAGAGGGATTTATACTAACCAGAGGTTTTAATTTGGAAGTAGGAGTGGGGATGGACAGACTTTGGGGCCAGGAGTGGGGATGGATGGACTTTGGGAGAGAGAAGGTGTGTGATGGATCATATGAGATCAGTGTGCGAGGATTTAACATCATTTTTAATGAGGACGACTTTTAATCCCTCTGGATCTTTGGAGCATATGGAACATTCTCCATCCTCAGTTTCACATGTGACAAAGGCTTTAAAACTTTCTTTTGCCAAAGCAAATCCTTCTGCAAGAAAGGTCCTTCCTGCTAATGCAGAAAGGGAGGGAAAAGGAAAGGGAAACATCGTGGTTTGGCCTCAACTTCCAGGCTCCAGAGCTGCTTTGTTTCCACACCCAGGGAGGATGCTGGGCTAGGCTGTGCAGCAGTGTCTGTCCAGCAGCATCCCACAGCACCAGCAGAGCCATCTCGTGGTGACTCTCTGCTTGAGAGAAGCCCCAAAGCCACCACCCACAGCCAATTAAAAGAACTTCAGCACTGCTATCATGCTCACTGGTTGCTTCCCTATCTACAAACTGCGAAGCTAAAACTCATCACCAAATTTGTGAACTGAGTACAAGAATACAAGACACATTTACTGCACAAGAAGCCACAAACAGCTATGCCACAGGCCTGACTTTGTACACAGCTCCTCAACAATGACAACATCAAAGCTAAAACCTTTCACAGAAGCACTGCTGCAAGCTATTAAAGCACAGGATTTTCCTTTCCCTGGGAACTTGCTCCAACCCAAATATCTTTTCCTCCACTGGTAAGGAAAGCTGACTGCAAACAGTTGGCACAGTCCCCAAAGCCCACAATGACCTAAGAGGATTGCTCCAGAATTTGCCAAATTCTGCTCTCCAGCCAGGTGCTAGAAAGAGTAAACCCCAACCTGATTCTTCTTTGGCTCTGCCTTTCCAATGATATTTTAGAAGTTAACTGTCATTACAGCTAGTACAGATTCATAGGTGACCATACAACTGCTCATCACATCTCCCTCCTCTGTACCAACATGGTTCACCCCAGGTCCATGATGGGGCCCCATCTGATCCTTAAACTTCTCTAATCTGGCTCCTGGGGTTAGAAAAGAAGTGAAGGAAAATTCTTGAGCAGAGATGGAATAGCTAGAGCCTGACAGGATATCTGACTAAACCTCTTCTGACTGGGGAAAGGAAATCTCAGGAGCAGAGACTGTTCTGTCTGAACACATTTGTGCCTTTTAACATCAATAAATGAACAAGTGGGGGCTGGGAAGTCTGATCCCCGAAAGCTACTCTTCTCCCTCAGGAAAACAAAGCTATCTGCAGTCATATTTGCAGCCAAGGACATGAACTCTTGCTGTGGGGAAAGCAGCAGTTCCCCTTCCCCAAAAACTTCCCCTTACACTCCAAGCGCTGCACCACAACAACACTTAACACCCTCCCTGGGTCCTTGTAATGGTTCACCCAGGGTCCTTATAATGGTTTACCCAGGCTCCTTTCTTCCACAGCCTTAAGATAAGCAACTACAGTAAGCTTTACTCTTTTTTGGTTTTAAACAGTTATGAACACTGAGTAAATTTCATGCAAGAAATAAGAATCCTTATCACTTCAGGGAAAATGAGATTGGATCACATCCTACAAGTAGCCTGTAGTGAGCTGACACTGCTCCAAGTTGCAAAGCTCAATAGTCCTTTCCCTCTCTGCACAAGGTGGAAAGTTGAAAACCATTCTCCTCCCTACTCGGGGCAAGGCAGCTCTCAAAGCTCTTCAGTGAGGGGCTTGTCTTCATCCTGCCAGAGATGTAGATAATGCTCCTAACTGCTCTCCAGCCATCCCAAAAAAGGGAAAAAACAGATCTCCAAACCAAGAGCAAGAAACCGCATCCCCTCCTTGCCACGTAGGAGGGAAACAAGTTCTGCTCAAGCAGCCAAACAACTGGTTGGGCAGCTGGGGAAGGTGTTGGGGAGGGGAAGGGGGTTAGGAAAGCCAAGAGATGCAGATGCAGAGTCTGGCCCAAAGGCAGCCCAGGTTAGCACTGCAGGATCCATGTTCTGCACACAGGAACCAACAGTTTGCTCACAAGGCAGTTCAGTGAGTTCTAATTTCTGATCAAACCCTAAAGGCCTCGTTAAATCTGCTTCAAGAACCTGAGGTTATGTGAAATAGTGAGTTCTGATGATAATGTTTGAGGGATACAGGTCTGGGATGACACAGCTTAAGGAACTTAGTATACAATATAGATTTAAAATACATTTTAACACTGAGAAAGTCTGGTGCTGAGATGTTTTAGAATCTGTAACTTCTAGAACAAAGGATTCCTTTAAAATATTCTTAAACCACATGCACAAGTGTTAACAAGTCTTCATGTTTCTGTTACTCCCACTTCTACAATGCTGAAAATTAAACCACCTACCACCAGAGGTACTAGAACTGAATAATACACATCTGAGCTGACCAGAGCCAAGCCTTATCAAACCTCTCTGCCCACCTCCAGCCTTCCTACTCATTTCTTACCATTTAATGAACTGTGTTGGTATGGAAAAATCAAGATTACCTTTTCTGCATTACAAGGGACCTGGTACACTTCTAAACAATGCAAATAAGCACCTTTGGCAGAGCAGAAATCCGCATGCTGTAAGCTTGTTTATTCTGATGGGGGTTCATTAGAGTTCTTGTGCACATCCCACTGTCATCAACACTGATGAGCACCAGGATTAAGGCAAAAAAAACAAACCATCTTTCTTCTGAACTAAGCCACCAGGTTACCTGTCTAGGAGCAAACATTTTCTTCTTTTACATAGCATAAACAAAAGGCCAAAAAGTAAGAATAATAAATAATCAAGGCACTACTGGTGACCAGCCCCACTTGAATTTAAATTGCTTACTGAGAAAGAAATCTAACAGATGACCTCCAAATCCCACCGAGTTCCTCCTTCTTCAGCTAGGGAAGGAAGGACCTGTTTAAAGCTCTCTTTTTCCAAACAGTTTCTGATAAAGCCATTAACACTAACCAATACTGACTGAGCTAGCAGATGATCATAACCAGCAGAGACTGCACCACATTTTCCTAGATATGCACAAAACCAGCACACACATGCAGCAAGAAATCCAAATAAACAAACCCTGTGGAGAAACAAAACTTAAACAATGAAGCTCACAAACAGTGTGGACTTCATGAGGACACCTATCTGCAGACCTCCCCAACAGCCAGTCACTGATCTTTACACCGTGGATGTGCCATTACCCACAGGGGTGGCATCGTGCACAGCTCTAATATTCGAGATGGAAAGCACTCCAAAAAGTGCTTATATATTTACATATTTATTTGGATACACACTTCTCTAAAATAAATATAAGTGTAGCAGCCACAGACTTTGGACAGTACTTTCTCTGAGGTGCCCAAGGCAGCCCACAAAACACTAACATCAATAACAGCATCTAGTAACAACAGCTTGCCTCACAGGCTGACCAAATGAACACAGTAGAGTAGAACAGCAAGAAACAGGATCTGATCTCAATGTTTGCTATTCAAATACACTGTTCAGGCTAAAACCAGCCTGTTTCAGCAGGTCCAGCAATATTACAATAAGCAAAAGTGTTCTCTGATGCTTAAGTGATGCAGGGTTTGGTCTGGTGCTTTAGACACTTACATTCCACCTGAATACCATCTGCGTGGGCTTTGCTCTTTGGTTCCTGGCTCCCAGGTTTTGCATCATCATCATCCAGCAGAGGAACATAGTCTGTTTTATCTACTGTTTCTCCAACCACATCATCAAATTTCTCTGCCTCCAGGGTGGCAATGAAGTCCCTCTTCACTTCCTCCTCAATCTCAGGAGGGGGCTCTGTCAGAGCATCTGCCAGGCTGAGGCTGTGCTCCAAGTCAGCCATGCTTCAGCACCTCTGTGACCTGCAAAGGGAAGTAGGGAAGAAGAAAAAGGAAAGAACATTTTAACAAGAGCTCTCTTAAATTTACTCAGAGTTTAATGTTGACATCCACATGCCTCTTGTGCCATAACACAGCAAGAAACATTGGCTTTAGCACTCAATGCCCAAATGGGTACAAAACCCCCGCAGCAGTAGAGAAACAAAACACCTGGATCATCCACAGCAGCGTTTGCTGCAGGAACATTACATTTCATGGCACCTTTTCACAGAACCTTGAAAAAAGAAAAACCTGAGTACCTGGCCAGTAGAAACACAACCTTCCACTGATTTGTGCTTTGCCCCAGATCTGTGAGTTAATTACACATCCTCAGGAGCAGAAAGACAAATGACGCAAGCAAATCTAGGCCTTGGGTTGGCCTCTACCCAACCTCCCCTATGGAGATTAGGATTTTACATCAGCTCTGATGTATACTTCAGTGATGCTTTTGATCCCTTTGATGGGCTCCTGGACCATGTTTATGTCCTCAGTGAACCTTGCTAATACCAACAAACCCACTCTAGCCCCAGGATGCCTGCTGGAAGGCAAAGTTAATAACACAGAAAATAACAAGGTAAAGCAGAGATGCACACATTATACCAATTGGGAACAAGGCAGAAGGAATCACCATTTATCTTCTCCTCCCTGATTTGGATCTCAGCATTCAATGCATCTTGGTGGCACTAAACAGAAGATGTCCCTGACTCATCTATTTCACAGCTCAAGCTTTCAGGCTGCCACAACAAATGCACCCATAAGCAATTATTTTTTATTTTTACATCTCATTCTTTTACAGTTATTCTTAGGAACAACAGCCAGCAAGTGCTGAGGTGAATTTATGGAAAGCTAAGGGAGCAAACCTCCCCACTCCTGACTGACAAAAGGTGTTTTTCTGAAGCATGTTAGTCCATGTCCTGTATGCTCAATGCTATCGAAGCAGCAAAGACATCAAAAGCTCTAGTTATACATTTCAACCATTGGGAGATGTTTTCTGGTACAAACTGTAAAACCCAAACTCACCTAGGGCCAATCAGCACCCAAACTGGCATCCTTACAACTCCTACAGCAGCTCAGCATCCTTTCATTCTGCTTTGTACTTCCACATCCAGGCCAATGTGATGCTGATCTCCATTACACTATTAGATGCACAATCATCTGTTAGGGAAAGGTTTACTCACTCTTTGGAGCCTGGTGAGCCAATGCAGGAGAGTCTGGTTGACAGTTCAGAGAACAAGGCCATGGAAGCAAAGTTTAGAGTTCCAACAACAAATTATACAAAGGAGCTTAAAGTGATTAATCATTTTATAACCAGTTCTCACTGTACTGGACAAGAATCACCAATCACACAATCATAGAATGGTTTGGGTTGGAAAGGACCTTAAAGATCACCAAGTCAAACCCCCTGCCATGGGCAAGGATATCTGCAACTAGAGCAGGTTGCTCAGAACCCCAAACAACCTGACCTGGAACGGTCCAGGGATGGGAGGTCTGCCACCTCTCTGGGCAACCTGGGACAGGGTCTCACCACCCTCAGAATAAAACATTTCTTCCTTCTCTCTAGTCTAAATCTCTCTTTTAGTTTCAAACTATCACCTCTTGTCCTGTCACAACAGGACCTGCTAAAAAGTCTCTCCCCACCTTTCTGATAGGCCCTTAAATTATTGAAAGGCTTCAAGAAGGTCTCCCTGGAGCCTTCTCTTTTCCAGGCTGAACAATCCCTCACAGCAGAGAGGTTCCAGCCCTCACATCATTTTTATGGTCTCCTCTGGGCATGCTCCACCAGGTCCAATGTCTCTCCTGTGCTGAGGACTCCAGAGCTGGACCCAGCACTGCAGGTGAGGTCTCCTCAGAGCAGAGGAGCAGAATCCCTTCCTCCCTCACTCTGCTGGCCACACTCTGGGAATGCAGCACCAAACCAGATTAGGGGGAAAACCCCATCAGAGCTGAAGATGGAGAACTGCAGATGCAAGAATGCAAAGCCACACTCAGAAGGAAAGACAATGGGCACTTGTACGTGATGGTTAATGAAGGGCTGACCCAAGTGGTCACTCTGCAGTAGTCCAGGGTCACTGACTTACATGGAGATGGCAGAACACAGATCCTCTTGTTCCAAAAACACAAAGGCTCCTACTCCTTCAACTCCAGGAAATTCTTTGTCAGCAGTACAGAGCCACTGACACATACCTACGGACTCCAGCCTCTGGAAGGCAATAGCTCACATTCCTGACACACAATGGTAGCCCACCACTGATACTGTTATTTACAGAACTGCATGTGAGGATATTATGGAAACTAATTCAGTTCAATCTAGTCTTTTTTTTCTTTCACAATAAAACATCTGACTCCAAGCCAGATCAGACTTCAAGCAGCAACTGTAGTTTCTCTTGGTTTAGATAAAGGCCCTGAAGAATTACCACTTAATGGAGATCCAGAGGTGAAAGGTTTAGAGGACTTAACCCCTTGTGCAGGGTCACAGTTCAATGAATTATCATTAGTAAAAAAAAACACATCTTTATGCTTAAATGAAAGAATCTTGCTAAAAGATGTTTCTTTCAGATGAAGTTCTTGGGTATTTTGAAGACATCATAGATCTGCACACAGCTAAGCACAGCCAGGGAATTCAAGTCAAGTCACTCCTAGCAGCCAGTCCCTTCCAAGGAACAAACAGGGCTCTCCAACATCTCTTCAACCAGGGCTTCCCTTGCTTTCAACTGAAAGACATCCCCTCCTCTGCCTGATCCAAAACCCAGTAACCATCCCCAGCCAGCACCAGACCACACAGAGTCATCCATGGCCACTGGTGTGCATCAGAGCAAACTGACAAGCAGCATTTAGATGGCCCAGGACTGATTTAGTCCTTGTTTCCCTGAGATATTCAGTCACCTTGCCTCTAGACCTAATCAACTGCACTTCCATTAATGGTGCAAATGCCTCAGAAGCTCAAGTGACAGCAGAAGCTGCCATGAGTGAGGTTAGGGAAGGCTGGAATTCTTAAACCCAATCCAAGGCTAATCCTACCCAGATTATCCTCCAGTATAGGAATATTCCACCACAGGAAACGGATGGTCTAAGATCATGTTTTTCTTAGTCCACATTAATGGGCAGCATTTTATGAAATAGTTGCCATAAAACAGCATTGCCAATGTCTCTAGTGCAGACCTACTTAGGAACTAGGACACTACAGCAATCTAGTTGCCGGGGAAAGACAGTAACAAGGTTATGCAGTCTTATCAACAGGACATTTCCTTGTCTATATTTAACTTAATAAGGAAACAAATGCAGAAGCTATGTATTAAAAAAGATAAATCCATCTAATAAAAGTCATTTTGCAGTTTTGTAGCAAATACTGACTGGCAATAGCTGGAGGCCCTAACCCAAAACACCACAGGCCAGGCAGGGTCAGGGGACAGCCAGAACACCAGCCAAACTAACTCCCAGGCTCCCAGTCTGGGAACTAGAGAGTTAACTAAGAGTGAAAAGAAATTACTGCAGATTCTGCCCAAGGGCAGGAAGCAAATCCTGAAGCAAATTCATGTGCTGACCAGCTTAGCAAGACAGATGCTTCCTCCTCCATTTTCATTCACACGGAATGCAGTTAGCTATGCACAGGAAGCAGCCAAGAACCTTCCTCAAGGTGTACCTGAATCCACAGTGTGTTACACAGCTATGCAAGTCAGGCACTAACAGAGCACAAGAACAGGGATTCTCACACTCATTTTTACTAGGAAAGGGCAAAACTGAGGAACAACTAAGGTTGCAGAAGGCAGCAGTCTAAAAATGCATTAAATGATTCTTCAGTTGTGAGCCAGCTGCTGAGGTCCTCTTGTTTGTTCAACAGCAGTGATGGTGTAACCCCAACCTGCATGACTCAAGATTTCTATCTCAGAAGAGCCTCAGAGGACAGTCAAGTCCTCCCTTAAGAAAGGTAAGTCAGTCTTTTGCTTGGAGGAAAGGTGTGGAAAGGAGCAGACCACAGTTATCAGTCTCACAGTGATAAGGAAAAAAGTTTTCCTGTAGCTAGACATTCCTCAATCTATCCCAAGAAATCTTGAAACTACTCCACAGTAAATAAACCATATTCCCTTCACTGTTTGGACCACTTCATGTTCCAGCAGCAGCTGATCTGTTACACTCAGTATTTTCCCCATCTGTTCTCTTTTTTGCTCAGAACCTTTGTGTACCCAATAACCAACCTGTTCATTGATAAACAAACTTGTTAGCTTATGTGAAAGACACATGAGTTATTTCAGTCCCTTACCCATACCACACACCTCCTATCCTGGCACCCTATTCAAAGAGCTCCTACTCTTTACCCAATTCAACTAGTCCCTCTCTTTCAAAGAGGCTCCTTTCTTAGTGTTCCCACCATCTCACCTAGGTTTGACCACATCCCCAAGGCTGCAGTTTGCTGATGTACACAGAACCAATTTAGAGAGTCAAAGACTCACAGCACCCTGGAGATCCCAAAGAACTCAGACTGGCACTTCCTTGCAGAACTTTTACTTTAAGAGACCTTGTGGAACAACTTGCAAGAAGCATCATCTCCTCCAGCCACCCTCTGAAAGCAGAAGCAATTCAAACACCCCTCACTTGCGTAAGCCACTGCTTCCAGCTTCCCCACCTAGGGAAGAGTGGAATTTACTTCCTCAGCTTTGTATTCCCATGTTGGAGCTTCCTTGACTGTACTGTTGTGTACATGCCCCTGGGCACACACAGACACTGGTGGCAGAGCCAGGATCAGTCTGACCTAGATTTTGTGCATCTGAAGATGGAGCAAGAGGAGAGCAGACAAGTGGGGGCAGAGGATGCTGCCCACAAAAATCAGAGCTACTTGAAAGCCTGTCATGTGTTTAAACAGACACACTCAGCATGAGATGTTGCCTGACTTCCCTGAGGTTTCTGGCAGACAGAATGGATGGGTTTTCCCAGCAGAGCATAGGCAGGACAGGTAATAGTGCCTGGCAATTACAGGAGGCAGAGCCTTGCTGCCTGCCAGCCCCGCAGTGACACAGCACTTCAGCTTGCTCTGGAGTCCCACAAGCCTGCTGCTTGCCAAAACCAGTACCAAGGGAGCTGTATTCAGCCTCTGCTCTTCCACTTCATGCTGATTTGTATAGTTAGAGGCTGTATTCCTACTAGGATTAACTATATATTCTCCTCCACCAAAATAAAGTTGGAGCAACCTTTATGCCAAAGAGATGAGAGAAATCTATTCCCAAGAGTAGTACATCAAAGAGTAAGAAAAGAAGTCACATTTCCTCACTGCTGTTTGTTTGCTTAAAGGAGACACTGACACACAGATTTGACAAGAAGCATGTATATTATTTCATCAGATCCACTTGCTCCTTTAAAATTAGCTCCTAAGTACACACGGAACAAAATCCCCAACTGGAAGAAGCAGGGTGAGTTCAGTCATCATTCCCATTTCTCTTCTCCTAAGTCAGTTTGCTTTTCTTAGCCCAAGCTCTCATGGGCACTTAGCAGTGGCCATTGAGGCATAAGAAAACAGAAGGGCAGGGAGCAGATAGATGCTAAGTCATCCTCTTTTGCTGTATCCTGCAGGGAGTCTTCCATGGGAAGGATGTCTGCATCTATCTTTCATGAGGAGAGGACACACCAGACATTCAAGCTGCTGACACTGCTCACATTCCATGGCTGGGCACAACAAATCTATGACCTCATTTAGTTTATCTTTTGGTTTTGGCGCAGTCTGAACCAGTGGGATTCACTTTTTAAAAGTTAAACACAGTAAAATCTCTGCTTTATTTTTGTGGATGTTCTGAGTCACAGGAAATCACTGAAGTTACCAGAAGCTTCTTCTCAGAGGTAGCAAGATGAAGGTCAAGGGATTTTTAATACAATCTTTCCAACACCACTTACAAATACATGCTCAACTCACCAGAAAAAAAACAATCATAGAATTGTTTTAGTTGGAAGAGACCTTGAAGATCATTGAGTCCAACTGTTAAGCTAACACTGCCAGGTCACCACTAAACCATGTCCCTCAGCACCACATCTCCATGGCTTTTCAACCTCTCCAGGGATGGTGACTCCACCACTGCCCTAGAAAGCCTGGCCCAGGGCCTTCAACTGGAATGAAATGCAACAAGTTCAAAATGGGTGTGCTGAGCTTTAGACCTGTGTTCTAAAATCAGTTCCCCAAAAGCGCAGAGTTGTACAGTTACCACCTCACCAGTGGAGGGAAGGCCATCTGGTCCAGATCCTCGAGAGCTGCTAGACAAGTGTAAGTACCTGAGAGCTCATCCATCATCATAGCACTAGTTAAGCAGAAGACTATAGAAATGCACACAGTAAAATCCAAGCAGGAATTTGAAGGTGAGTTGTTTAAGCTGGAGTGCAGTCAGCAGCTCTCCCAGGGGCTAAAGCAAAACCAGCTCTAGCTGACAAAGGACTTTTCTTTTTTTAGTGCTATACATTCACATTTTTTAAATTGCAACTTCAGAATTTCTAAGTTGATAGCTTAGAGAAGTGCAGTTACTGCCATTTCTTGACATCATGGAAGAGTCTGTGCAGTCCTGGGCTTTACTCAGTACTTCCAAAGAGCATCCATCCATTTCTAGGGTTCCATCAGTCTGCATACCAGTCATTTCTCCACTCTTGAAGTACAGCATTATTTTCACTATATTTTCGCTATTAATTCCAGTACCTAAAGGGAACTTACAAGTAGGCTGGAGAGGGCCTGTTTGCCAAGGCCTGGAGTGAAAGGACAAGGGGCAATGGTTTTAAATTGGAGAGGAGTAGATTTGAACTGGACATTAGAAAGAAGTTCCTCCCCACAAGACTGGTGGAACACTGGACCAGGTTGCCTAGGGAGGTAGTTGAGGCCCCATCCCTGGAGGCATTCAAGGTGAGGCTTGCCAGGGCTCTGGGCAACCTGATCTAGTTGGGGATGTCCCTGCCCACTGCAGGGGGGTTGGACTAGATGACCTCCAGAGGTCCCTTCCAACCCAAACCATTCTAGGATTCTATGGTACTGCAAATATACCCAACTTGTACACCACCAGTGCACACCAGTCCTTAATGACCACTTCTGCTCTGCAAGCCTGAGACATTTTCATCAGCTAGACTTCCCTTAAGGCAGGCTAATGAAGGCAGTGAGGTGTGCACTTGTTTTAGTCCATGACTAAGCTGGTTTGTGAATCAGCACAGCAAGGCAGCAGCCACTCTTCCAGCACTTGTGCCTCTGCAGCAACATTAAAAAGATTCTTTCAGTTTTCTGGAGACTTGTGACAACTTCTATTTTCTTCCTGCCTTCCAGACATTCCTAGCTTGGAGAGTCTCTACTTCATCAAATGATAAAGTCTACAGAGATAACTGGGCAGAAATGCTGAACTAGCCAGAGGAAAGCTGTCAAATCACCTCCTCTCCCCACATCAGCATCTCCTACTCACTCTCAAGGTAAAAGCCCTAATTCAAGTCAGTCTGCAAGCTGACAGCCCAGCATTCTGCAGCTTTGCTACAGCTACATCATAGCTTATAGCCACTCTTTTTAGATATGGACATTCACTTACATTAAAATGATCTCTCCTTGATTTAAAGAAATCTTCTCTTCGTTAAAGTAAATAGAGTCAGAAGAAGCTGCAGGGACCAGGAGAAGGCCATAGAGAGGAGATCACAGTAACAAGGACAATTAAAGTCCCTTCAAATTGTCAAGTCTAGACAGACAAAATGTAGCTTTAGGAAGAGCAGCTCCATCTCTCTCTCTGAAGGGGATGGTGCCCAGCCTAACAAACACAATCAGCAGGCCCCAGCTTTGCACCTTCACTATGGCACCTCATTTTTAGATGTGACCTAAGTTACACAACTTTCCACTTTGGTGTTTTATACACCCCACTAAGTATTTGCTTCCAAAGGGATTTGCCATCCATGCTGCCAGGCTCCTGCTGAGACACTACCTGCAAGGGCAGGAACTCTCCTGCAGATTTCATCACGGTCACCTTCAGGTTCATCTCTCCAGGGAAGAAAGGCAGTTCTGCCTGAGCAAAGCTGCCTGGAGAGCACCGACTGCATCATCCCAGTTGTTGTGGAAACTCTACACCAACTTATCACTGGAGCCTGAGCTGTTGTTAATGGAAATAAATGATGAATAAATCAATACCAGTACCCCCAGACTTCAAGGAATCTCTGTATTCCAGTGGCAGAGAAGGTGCATATTTTATGCCTCTTATTATCATCACTATTTTCCATTAAGTAAAAGCAGTCTAAAAATAAAAGCTTACATTCAGCACTTATGCAAAATAACAACTAATGAGCTGGAACTAGAACTCCATCAAAGATCAAGGCAGAAGAGGAACATCTTTCCTGACCTCTCATGTCTTCCCTAAAGCAATGCTCTAAAGGGGAACACATATGTATGTAAATAAACTAGGATGCATTGTCTTCAACTTTACAAAAAGTGATGTTACAAGTTAGTGTAGATGATCTAAAGGAAGCTGGAAGGGACCTTATCAGTGGACAGAAGTCTCTCAAGGGAGGGGCTCAAGAAGATGGAGCCAGGCCCTTCTCATGGTGCCAAGCAATAGGAGGTGAGGCACAAATTTGAACTCAGGAGGTTCCACCTAAACATGAGGAAGAACTTCTTCGCTGTGCACTTGCCCAGGCTGCCCAGAGACACTGTGGAGTCTCCTACCTCAGAGATACCCAAAAACCATCTGGACACAACCCTGAGTAATGTCCTGTAGGGGACCCTGCTGGAACAGCGAGGTTGGACTAGATGACCTCTGGTGGTCCCTTTCAACCTTAACCATCCTGTGAACCAGTCCACAGTGTTTGGAGAAGCTTGCTTGGAACCAAAGAGAAGTCTTTGAGCAACTTAAGGATAGTGGGAAGGGGGGGAGGCTCCCGTAGGAAGAGCGTCTTACATCAGTTTGGCCACAAGAGGACCAAAAGCAGAGCCAGAAGGCTTTAGGAGTGTCAGGCTAAGAAGAAGAGTGATACAACTGCAAAAAAATCACCCCAACAGAGCACTTCCAACCCTGACTTCACTTGCACTCCTTCCCAAAAAACCTACATGGCAGGCGTTTGTGCCTGCAAAGAGCATTTTACTCTTGTTAATTGACATGAGCAGAGTGTGATGAGATGAGAACACCAACCTCCTGAAGGATTCCCTCCCTCTGGGCAATCTCACTGCCATTAACCACTCAGCAAGATGGGGTAAGGCTGTCCAAGTCTGATTGCTACATTAGGAGTTGTACCATTTCCAAGCTGATAAAAAGTCACATTCATAAACTGAAGTTACAGCAGGATAGACTCTCAGCCAGAGCAGCTTCACTGGGAGTACAAGAATAACTTTCCTCTAAGCCCCAGCAGGGATTAGGGACTCTAGAAGGTGGGGATTAATGATCTTGGCTGGCCTTCAGAAAAGCCACATGGAAGATGAGTTCATAGATACTAACTGTGAGGGACTTTCAAGTGCCTACCTCCTCACAGGCCTACAAGCATTGACATGAGAGACCTAAAAAAGATTGGTATGGCATCTGCAAACCCCATAAATGCTTATCTAAGGAAAAGAAAGGAGTCTGCCCACCTTCTGCACAGGCTTCTAAGGTTTAGCTCTAAAATGAACTGCTTGGGAAAGAAAAAAAACTCCAAAGCCAGAGCCACACTTGTTTGCTGGTTGTGAAGCTGTCTCACAGAACTGTGCTGCACACCAGGAGAGGCAGCACCAAATAAGGCAAGTTTCATTAATCATGGAGGGGAAGAGTCTCTTGTTTTCACTTGGCAGAGGGAAAGACAGTCAAAGTGGGGGCAGGGTAGGAGAACTCTGGCTGTTTGCAGAGCACTTTCTTTCTCTGTTGCATATTGACTGCTAAGCCACAAACCAAACAGGCAAGGCAAGCAGCTGCTCCTGTCAGCTGCTTTCCTTTAATAGCACATGCATCAGAAAGGAGAGCAGCTTCTACCTCCCCAAGAGCAAAACCCAGAAAATAATGCCTTTCTGGTGCTTGCTGAAGAGTCTCTTCTCTTGTCTCTAATACAATAGAGCAGGCAAGAATTCTCCTTTTTATTAGGTATTTTGTACCTCCTCATTCTTCTTCCCACAAGATTATCCCACTGCCACGGCCTGGAAAGGAAGACTAATGAGTGCACAAAAAGGGAGAAGTTTCACTAGAGGAGTTCAGCTCAGTCACTTAGTCCTCATGTGTGCTCCTCCACATTCATCCTCCTCCACATTTGACTGCTATGTAGGTAGCCCCTAGAAATCTGGCACTTCAGTGAGCTGGTTTTTCCACATTTTGCCTTATGTATCTACTACACACATCTGACAGGGTGGGAGGGAAAGTAAGCCCATAGAGGATGAATTCCAAAATTAGGTTAATCAAAAAAAGTTCTCCTTGAAGAGTAAAATAAGCAGCCATCAAACAGCATTTAATGTGTTACAACCATATTGTATCTCACACACACATCAAGTAGTTTACTGCAGTAAGCCTTGAAAAATCACAAGTTAAACTTTCTGCAGAACAGCAGAAGCCATTCAAGCTTGTGGAAATGGGCTGGCAGAAAGAGGCAAGGCTTACACCCAGCAACTCTGCTCTCTTCTTTCACAAGGGCTATCAAGAAGGATAAATCAACTCATAAATGCCACCAGAAAGACCATCTCAAGTAGAGTTCATGGAGATCACCTTTATGGCTTTTCCTCCTCAGATACACATCTGATGCCCACAAGAAAGGGTGGATGCCACTGCTGCAAGCAAACTGACTCTAGGGAAGTGCCCCAAGACCAACAGGTTAGGCAGTGTTACTGAAGAAAGAAAGAGGAAAATTCGAGCAAGGAGCATCAAACATCCCACGTTACAGGGAGCAGCAGCTACAGCCATGAAAAGCAGCTTGTTTGGCAGCCAGGTATGCCCAGGCACTGCTTCCAGGAACTCATTTTACATACAAGCTTTACTCCTCTACCTATACAGCATATTCTACTTATGTCAGTGACTGTATTAGGGTAGCTACTTTACTTTTAATTAAAATAAGCACCTCTCTTGACAATGTTAATTACATTGCTTGAGAGCCTGCTCATCAGGCCCCAGAACTGGTAGTTTCAAAATGAGAAAGTTAACTAGTAAACCATGTTGCTCACTGACAACTCAGCACCAGGTTGATGTTTCAGAGCCAGGAGTGGAACTGCAAACCCAGCGATGCTTTTATAAACAGATTTGCAAAGAGCAAACAATACTTTAAAGCTTTCCACTCCTGGAAGGCCAAAAAACTTGGGAAGAATGAAACAAACCACACTTCTATATCAATAAATGAGCTCTAGCTACTTGCAAGTTCCGCAAGATCTTTGCTATAGCAAGTAAGGTAGCGTATGGACTCATCAGCTGCCTTGGAGAATTGTGCCCTCCCCTCAGGCTTTTGGGAACCAACACATATGCCCCAGGAGCAACCTGGAAACAGAACAGACACATTTGAACTAGTGGAGAGGTAGAAGGTTGCCATTTGCAAACCACAACAAAGCATTATGGAAGCACACAGTTAAAAGGAGAAGCAAATGCTCTGTTAGGGCCCAGCCAAGTTTCAGAGCATCAACCAGAGCAGAACTCTGTGACCACATAGACAAAGCAGTTCAGTGGGAACATGCCCACTGACCAAGCAGGAGCAGCAAGCTGCTTGCTTCACACATGGTAAGATCTTCAGGCCAGGAACAAAATTCAGTCCCTGTACTTCCATGGAGAAAGCATGCAGGTGGGAGCAGAGTATACCTAGAGGATTTAGAGCTGTGGAGCCTCCTCCTTACTCTGTAAAGAACAGCTCTGGGATATGCCCAGTCTGTGGTGTGTTACTAGGACATGCTTAGGAAAGGCCTGGCTCTTTGCATTTCAGTGCATGGATTTTGTTCATAATAGGGTAACCCCACAATAGATATAATGGAGATTAAACACATTCCATCTTACTAGGAATTACTTCTCAGGAGGGATATTTGTGCCTACACATGAGTGAGGGAGACAAAACCCCTAAGTCCTTTTAAAACAAGGTAGAAGCATATAGCTTTAAAAATGCTGAACACACTTGGGCACCTCTGCAAGCAAAGTTGAAAACTTTGCCTACGACAGCTGATGAAAGGATTTGCTAGAAGCCTGGGAAGTAAATACTGTCTGCCTGGGATCCAAGAGAGAGGCACTCCTACTTGGTGATGTAACAGCCTCAAAACAAAGGGAGGCACAACTATAATTTAGCTTCAGAATCCTATGTGAAGCAGGGAAAGGTCCAGTGAGTCAACCAGAGAGCTCCCAGAGCAGAGAACAGACTTTTCTGAGGGACCACAGGACACAAGGCACATTCTTACCCCCCATTACCACCATCAATGCACCACAGGCCAGCAGAACAGAGACCTTCTCCCTCAGCAAGGAAATTCCTTGTGAGTTACCATTCTCTCATCATCCATTACTGCTGATGTCAGAACATAAGCCACAGGCAAGCCCACTTGAGGCAATGTTACCAGACTCCTACAGCACTTCTATACCTGTATTTTATCTCTTATCCTCTTGGTAGTGTGGGAGGTACTAGAAGTGCTCAGAAATGTGCTCTTGAGCACAGGAATAAGAATTTCAGCTGCAGGCCAAGACTCAGTGTGAAACACTGCTAGACCAGGAGTTAAGCAAATATGCTCATGTCTCCTTTAACAGGATACTTATCAGATTCCTGAGTTACAAAAGCAGTACATTCTGGAAGCACTATGTCATCCCAGGCTGACAAATTCCACAAAGCCAAGGGTTACAGGCCAGACCCTTCTTCCTCTGGACTTGCAGCTTATCCCTTCTAGCCAGAGGGATGCCAGCCTAGCCCTTAAGCTGCTGCTTTTACTCCCTACCAGCAGGCCATTTTAATTCTCTCAAAGCAGGGAAACACTCCTGCTCTCACGTGATGTTTATTCTTAGCTGAATAAAAATCCCTGGGATCCTCTCTAAGTTCAGTCATGCAGTTGGCCAAGTGCCATAAGAGCATCACAGAACTCCTCAGTTCTGAGAAAGGAGCAGCGTTAGTGCTGTATAGGCATACTAATAGCATTAAAAGTGACAGGTTATGCAAGAAAGCCCTGGGTAACTGCAGATGAGAAACTCTCCCCAGAAAGCTGGTACTGCCATGCAAAGGTCATGACAAACAGCCCCAAACAGCCATAGTCTGAGGTCAGTTTAACTGCTTACACCCACCAAACAGCCAAAGCCAACTCCTCTGCAGCTAGTAAAGGAACACATTGGACCATTTGAGCCTTTCCATTATCTTGAACTTGTTTTAATGACAAAACTCCTGCCTAAGAAAGCATCCAACACTACTACTAGTGACCCGATAAGCAGAACCACATTTATGAAGTTACTCTCAAAAATAAGTGCAAACTTCAGGCTGGGAGAAATAAACTGGAACACTGATCTGAGTGTTTCTTCCAAGAAATGTGCTCACATGTTGCAAGCAGGAGAATGTAGACTTGAGAGAGTGGTGCCTGCGCAGCTTATTTGGTTAAAGGTTTGGGCAATGTGGACAAAAACAAGATGTCCTGATAGTCAATGCCTGCATCAGGCTGGAGCATGGGAAGGAGCCACAGCAAGAGGCTTTCTGTTATTTCTCAGTCTCAAGGGACATGTGAGAGTCATCATTTCTCTCTGCTCACACCCTTGGGTCTCTGAAATCTGATGAGGTGGCAAGAGGCTGAAGAACACTCAATTCTGAAATGAATTAATGCAGAAGAATAGTTTTGTCCTTCCAAAATGCATGCAGGAAGGCAGCAGTGGAGGAAGGGAGTAGCTACTGCACTTCAACCACTATTGTATCTACATTTCCGTACCCTTGATAACAAATACCTCCAAGGATGGCTGAAAAACAAGGCACTGGTTAGAAAACAAGAGCTGAGCCTTCATGACAGAAAGAGCAATAAAAGAAATGTCAGATCTCCCTACAATGTTATCAGGTATGGTCTAGGAGTTTCTTTAGAGAATGATTCTCTTCCTTATTGCAGGTATGGCTGCACACCCCAGTATCAGGGCACTGTGCCCTCTGACAGGGGCAGTTTCCCATCCAAAAAGAGAAAGATAAGGGACCAAATAAACAAGAAGTCTGTGTAGTACTGAAAAAAAAAATTAAAGGAAAAGACAAAAATTCATTCAGAGCTCTGCCCACATCACTTTCAGGAAGTAAACCCACATGTGATAAAGTGACAAGGTAGCTTTTTGCCTTCTTCCCAAGACTTCTCTCTCAATTCAAGGATTATATCTTCTCGGTTCTGGTCTCAGATTTCTCTGCCTAAAAGGTCAGCAAATACTTCCTCAAGCTCCTTTTGAAAGAGGGGTTGTCAAACCCTGCCAAACCCACCCACTTGGTTTGCTAGAGCAGAGGAAGTTCTTTCTTACCTGGCTGCCTTATCCAAGCATTATTACCTGCAGGAAGAATTTGGCTGCAGGAGGAGAGCAGGGAGTCACACAGGAGGGAACAGCTACTTGCTCCCACACAGTTCTGACAGCAGCAGCCCCAATTTAGTTCCCTTTTCACCATTAAAAGCTGTGGGTTTACTCATGTTCCTTCTCAGAGCAGTTGCAGAGAAAATATCCATTAACCCAGCAGGTTATCCAAGTCCTTTCTTCTCCCTACCTGTACACAGGCAACCAGAACAATACCTAAATGAAGTTCTAGGTGCCACAAGTCATAGTCAGCGTTTGTAGCTTAAGGAAGCAAGTTCGATGACCAAACATGCAACTGTACTTGGTTGAGAGCTCAGAATAAGCTGGAAGAACTCGTTCCTGTATTTCTGAGCAACAATCCAAGATGAGCAGGTTACTGTTTGATAAAGAACCCAATTTATTCCTCCATCAGGTCACCTCACAAGAACCAGCTATCCCCAAACCCACACAAACACTTCCTCCATCCTGCCTGCTCTCTCAGGCTCCTCCAAAGGATGTAGGGGAGGAAGTTGCCGTTATTCATCCAGGCAGTCAATGAGTATGGATTAAATGTTCCCGGATAAATTACTTCAGGAAGCATTTTTAGCTGCTGAATAGAGTCTGTGGGAAACACCTGTTTGGTTTCTATGTCCTGAAACCATAGAACAACAAATGTTGAGAGGTACCACTACATTTGGGACTGCAGGAGGCAACTCACACTGTAACTCTCATTTTTGCACAGTGGAGAAAAAGAAAGAAAATTACAACATAGCAAACTCACTCCCTTAGATAACTTGGGAGTATGACCAAGTAAACTGAAGCCTGAGATTCATTCCAGACATCCAAGGAGTCTGGCAGACGTTAAGACCACATCAGTCAAACCTAAGTGAAGTGGAAAGGGAGAGAAAAAGAAGTTCAAGACCAGAAGGTGGAGGAAAAGCACTTCCACTCTTAGGTCATCCTCTCTGCTCAGCTGTGCAGAGTGCTCACCCCCTGCAGAAGGTGACAGTCCACCTCCCATGACCTCTTTGGTTCTATCAAGGCCACAGCACCTCCCCTCCCCCTAGAGGCAGATAAGCCATCTTCTTTGGCTTTTACTCAAACAGCTTTTAGAGAAGGACTTAAGATGGTTTGGCAGGCAGCCACAGGACACAGCACAAACAGTGCTGGGGAAGCTGCCCCTCACCAGGCCTGCTTCCAGTCACATCAGGAAGAGTTGCCCCACTGAAGAGAGAGGACATGGCACCTCTGCCATTATCTCTGTGCCTGCCATTTAAGGAGACCTAAAAAAAAAGAAGGCATTTTAGGAACAATTTTATCCTATAGCCATCACAGAGTTTGAGGAGCCACGTGAGGCTACTGTCACTTCCAGACAACTTTAGTAAATCACAGTAGATAGAGTTGGGGATGTTAAAAGAAGCTGTAACTAAACTGCATCCACATGACTCCTCTGCATTCCTTACAGCCAAGTATCAGGGGATGGTACTGCCAGACTGACATGAACAGCCTGGGCCCTGGTTTACATTCCAGAGCACAGCAAGGTTAAGGCAGAAGGAAGCATTAATGACGAGGCTCAGACTGCTCCCAGGACTCCAAGAAACAGGCAGCACCAGAGAATCAATCACAGAATCAATCACAGAATCAATCACAGAATCAATCACAGAATCAATCACAGAATCAATCACAGAATCAATCACAGAATCAATCACAGAATCAATCACAGAATCAATCACAGAATCAATCACAGAATCAATCACAGAATCAATCACAGAATCAATCACAGAATCAATCACAGAATCAATCACAGAATCAATCACAGAATCAATCACAGAATCAATCACAGAATCAATCACAGAATCAATCACAGAATCAATCACAGAATCAATCACAGAATCAATCACAGAATCAATCACAGAATCAATCACAGAATCAATCACAGAATCAATCACAGAATCAATCACAGAATCAATCACAGAATCAATCACAGAATCAATCACAGAATCAATCACAGAATCAATCACAGAATCAATCACAGAATCAATCACAGAATCAATCACAGAATCAATCACAGAATCAATCACAGAATCAATCACAGAATCAATCACAGAATCAATCACAGAATCAATCACAGAATCAATCACAGAATCAATCACAGAATCAATCACAGAATCAATCACAGAATCAATCACAGAATCAATCACAGAATCAATCACAGAATCAATCACAGAATCAATCACAGAATCAATCACAGAATCAATCACAGAATCAATCACAGAATCAATCACAGAATCAATCACAGAATCAATCACAGAATCAATCACAGAATCAATCACAGAATCAATCACAGAATCAATCACAGAATCAATCACAGAATCAATCACAGAATCAATCACAGAATCAATCACAGAATCAATCACAGAATCAATCACAGAATCAATCACAGAATCAATCACAGAATCAATCACAGAATCAATCACAGAATCAATCACAGAATCAATCACAGAATCAATCACAGAATCAATCACAGAATCAATCACAGAATCAATCACAGAATCAATCACAGAATCAATCACAGAATCAATCACAGAATCAATCACAGAATCAATCACAGAATCAATCACAGAATCAATCACAGAATCAATCACAGAATCAATCACAGAATCAATCACAGAATCAATCACAGAATCAATCACAGAATCAATCACAGAATCAATCACAGAATCAATCACAGAATCAATCACAGAATCAATCACAGAATCAATCACAGAATCAATCACAGAATCAATCACAGAATCAATCACAGAATCAATCACAGAATCAATCACAGAATCAATCACAGAATCAATCACAGAATCAATCACAGAATCAATCACAGAATCAATCACAGAATCAATCACAGAATCAATCACAGAATCAATCACANCAATGGGCCCAAACTGGAAGCCAGGAGGTTCAATCTGAACAGGAGGAGAAATGTGTTTGGTGTGAGGGTGCAGAGCCCTGGCCCAGGCTGCCCAGAGAAGTTGTGGAGTCTCCTTTCTGGAGAGATTCCAAATGTGCCTGGAGGTGGTGGTGAGCAAGCTGCTGTGGGTGACCCTGTTTTAGCAGGGGAGTCAGGACTAGATCTCCAGAGGTCTCTTTCAACCCCTTCCATGTTTGAAGAGCTATCATGATGCTAAGAGATCTCTGTCTATACATTTCAACCCTGCAACTTGATTTCTCCCCAATACAGTTTTTATGCAAGTGACACTGAAAACAACACACCAGAGGAAAAACCATCTCTTAGTTCATTTCCATCCCACACCACACCCACTCTTCATTTTTATCTTGCCTACACTATCAGCAAACAGGTAGTGCCTGGTATGCATACTGTCCCATCATGTTTGCTATCCCCATAATATTCAGTTGCACATCCTGCACCAGTAGTTCTTGTTCCTCAGCTCTTCTGGTTCCCAAGCTCCTTACACTTTTATTACTAAACATTTCAACAGCTTCTCTAACTTCATCCAGTTTTCTACAGGGTTTTTCCCCCCCCCCAACTGAATCACCAGCATCCCATTAATACACTAGACTTCTTTCTGCTTACTACCCAGACTCTCACCTTCTCCTCCTTTCTCACCTGAAAGTTGACCAGATCCACCCCATCTATAATGCAACAGTCATTCTGAGGAGTCTCAAAAGCATCTATGTACTTCAGGGCAAACATTATCATATCATTTTGAAGGTTCACACTACTTTAGGCAGCAACTACTTGTCTCTACCAGTTTCCAGTGGCAGCCCTTTGCAGGATAGAGTAAACTACTCCATCAAAAAAGCAAGCAACTTCCCTTGGCATGCCACCCAAAAGGTATGCAGGATAGCAGTAAGGAAGCAATTCTCCTACATCCACCTCACCAAATTATGGTGATTAGACAGTCTCCAGTCCCAATGATTCAGTATTTTCTGTATGAGCAGTGCTTGTCTCAATCTGCCTTTATGTTGCTGCACTGCCAAAGAGAGCAGTAGTAGAGCAAAGCTCCAGCTAGGTTTGGGATGATCACTCTTATCCCAGCTGAATGGAATGCACTTCAGTGCAATTCAGTTTATAACAGACAGAACATGCTGTTTGTCCTATCAGATGCCCTCACAGCCTCCCTCAGTGCCCTGAAACAAGTAACACTTTGTTTGCTCATCCCCAAATCCCTAAATTTGTGTTTCCCGTATCACTCTAGAAATAAAACTACTGAATCCTGTTTAGTTTCCTGTTCTCTCTCACCCTTCACACTGCTTCTAAGTCTCTAGATAGAAAGTTTCCCTTAAATAGCTCCCACCTCAAACGCTCCTGGTCCATGCAGATCAGGAGAAGCTGAGCAGAGCACAGGCTGCAGCTCCACATTCCTCAGGCAAAGCAGGATCACGCTGGCGAATAGCAGGGGATCGAACACAGCCTTGTAAACCCTGAGCTATATATACATGGTGACCATGAAACCCAGAGATTAAGGCATCTCAGGTTTGCATCCCAGTCCTTTCCTAAGGGAATGAGGCTAGCAGTATCACAGAATTCCAGAATCCAGCATGGTGGATAGTAGTTTCTTGTCTCTCCTGAACTAGGGAGCCCAAAAGTGGCCCCAGGACTTCAGCTGTGGCCTGACTAGGGCAGAGGAGAGATGAGGAGAACCTCCCTCAACCTGCTGGGCCACACTCTTCTGAATGCACCCCAGGAGATCATTGATCTTCTTGGCCACGAGGGCACATTGCTGGCTCATGGGCAACTTGTTGTCCAGCAGCACTCCCAGGTCCTTCTCTGCAGAGCTGCTTGATTCAAGAATCTATGACAGACTTTTTCTTTTCATGGGTGCCACTACCAAATACTTAATGAATTAATGAATTTTTGCTCTGTATCTAATTCCTCTTACCACACTTGTATGAGGCATCTCAGATAAAGCTGATCATATTTGCAAAAGACTCCTTTTAGATTAAATCTAGGCTTTTTGAGCTTCTCCCAAGAAAGAAGGGAAGTGCTAGAATTAAACTAATAATTTAAAGAGTCTTCAAAACACAAGACATTGTACCACTAAACTCTAAGAGTGAATAATCTTCATGAACAGCAAGTCAGACTTTCACAGCAGTCACACAACTTGCAGAAAGAGACCTCACTTCCCAACTGCAGGTAGCACACAGAAGAATAAAAGTCTTCCACTGTAAAGCAAGCAGATTCTCTTTGCAATATCCACATTTAATCCTTTATTAGAGAGGACAGGCTTTTAAAAACCAGGCTTCTGTAGGAATTCAGGTTGACAAAGTTAAAAGCCAGCAAGGTTCATAGAATCAGACAGTAAATGAGCAGCTGCACAAGTGTGGCTGTTTTTATAGCACAGTGGATTTTCATCTGTCAAGAGCAATTTGAATAAAGAAACCACATGCAATGACTCTAGAAATCTGGGAGAGTGACTCACGAGTTGCCAAATCACCAGTGTCAAGGACCAACCAAGGACCTTCTAGAATGATCCCATAAGGCTGGACAGGGCAAGAAATGTTAATTTAGAGCTAAATTCCAGCAGCTAATGGCCTTTGGTTAGTTAGTGCAGAACCAGGGAGTGTGAGGAGAGTGGGAGGGAACACTCAGCTGAGATACAAGACAGAGCACACGTGACAAGAGGCTGGAAACATTCAGGAAAGGCTGAGATGAGATCCTTTGACAGAAATGATCTTTGACTCCTCCTGTAGATCTTTCAGATATGTCTAAACAGAAAAAAAAGCCCTTGACATAAAAACCATCCAGATTCACAAAAAAGAAAAGGAAAACCCAAGGCAGAAAATGCCCTTTGTGAGAAACAACAAAGCACATTCCTCTTCAGTACAGTACCAGTAAAAAAAAAAAAAAAAAGTGATTTAAGCAGGCCCAAAGTATCTCTTTTCACAGTTGAAAAACTCTGCTGTTAACAGGACTAAATCTCCTAAAATTAGCTATCACAGTTTTATTCCAACACCACACAGCACCCCTAGCTTCCTCTGTGGATGAGCACTTTGGGTGAAAGCAGTGCTCATTTGGATTCAGAGCACACACATTTAGGGAGAATAGTGATTTCTGACCAGCTCCATGAACACTGATGCATAAGAAAAACTTTCTCATTCAGCTTTAATCCTCTTCTGAAGTATTTATTTTTGGAACAATTCACTGTACAGTAAGCTTTCAGTCTAGCCAAATTACATCTAAAAATAAAGGTATTAAGAATTCAGGAATTCTTCCTACTGTTGTATCTAATCAATACAGACCCACTGTGACTCCTGTCATATGCTTTTTTGGGCAAAGCACACACCCATGCCCACACTTGGACAGTGTTACCCAACAGCCTGCTATCTTTTGGGCTAGGAAAGGCCAGAAATAGGCATCTAATGATGTGAGATGTTACCAAGATTCATGAAGTAAAGATTCAGTTGCAGGTACATTAGAAAAAGGAGCAGCAAGAACCTGAGACAGTCTTGAACTGTGACTGAAACAGAAGCACACTTCAACTACACCCAAGTGGAGCTCCTCCCATGGCCATTTTGTCCTAGCCTGGGCTGAACACTAATGATCACTTGGATGAGGACAAAGAAAAAGCAGCTGTCATTCTTCAAGTTTCACTTGTCCTCTAATGAAAGGCTGCTAAACTGACTGTGCTTCCTGCAATCCTCAAGGAGCACCAGGGAAACTCCCCCACTAGGAAGTTCAAAGTCAGAGGTGACTGAAGTGCACCCAGGCCCATGGTGATTAGGAAAAAGCTACCCTCACACTTGGGTAGTCCTACTCTTTAAATCAGGGTGGCTATATGCAAAGGGTTCCTGGGAATTGTCCTGCTCTGTGCCAGCTCTTGAATAGCATCCACCAGCAGCTGGGTGAGTACTTCTGCCCTAAGGCCTAAGACTGCAACAGAAAATACACTACAACAGCACAAACACTCTAAGTCCCCATGCATCATGTACTTCACTAGCACAGGCATCACTGGAGATAGCAGATAATAAGAAGCTTTTCCTTACAAAGTTGTTTTGATATTCATGTCACCCCAACTTCCTGGAAACTCCAGTAGTGCAGCTCATGCTCATTTGCCACTACCAACAAGCATACCACCAAGAAAGTCTCCCCAGACCACTACTATAAGAAACAGGGTTGTATGCAAGGTCTTATCAACATTTGCCTTCAACAAGGGCAAGTATAGGGTCCTGCCCTTGGGGTGAAATAACCCCATGGACCAGGACAGGTTAGGGGTTGACTTGCTGAAAGGCAGCTCTGCAGAGCAGGACCTGGGAGCGCTGGTGGACAACAAAGTTGCCCATAAGCCAGCAATGTGCCCTTGTGACCAAAGAGGTTGTGGAGTCTTTTTTCCCCAGAGAGATATTCAAAAGCCATCCAGACACAAGAGTTATGTGCTCTAGAGGATCCTGCTAGAGCAGGGAAGTTGGACTAGATGACTTCTGGTAGGCCCCTCCAGCCTCAACCATTTTGCGATTCTATGAACTATATCCAGCTACTGGTGGACCCCTGAATGGGGAACACCATAATGTCATTTGGACTACAAAACATTGTCTTTCCTTGACTTTGGAAAAGGCAAAGCAAGAAGGAAGTTGCAGGTGCCAACAGCAGGGTTACAAAACTTGATTGAAGAATGCTGTCTGTAGCGTCAGCTAATGTACTAGTGTGGGCAAAGGAAGAGCCTCTAAGGATCCACACAAAGAGCAGAAGGGGCTCTTTACATTCAGGTTTATTTAGTAAATGAGTTGTTTTAGAAGACTCAAATGCAGCAGTACTATTGACCTCTGCTTCTTCACCCTGACTTGCAACTGCCCCAGTCTTGACCTAGAAGTACCTTGAAGGCAGAGAGATTTAGGATTTATTTAATCCTTGGATAAACTTATTTATGACAGCAGATTTTACAAGGAATGCTTTGGAGAAAGAATAAAACCCAAACCCATCGAGTGCCAAAATGAAGCAGAATACACACTCGCAGCTTGACCAGCACTCTGGGTTCACAGCTCTGAAAGTACATGTCATTGAATTAAACCCATAAGATCTCTCCATGCAAGAGGTCATTGACTCAGACCAAATTCTCATGCCCAGAAGTCCTCTAAATATACACCAGGATCTGAGCAAATCAGTTCAACAGTTTTAATAACATGGTTTTAGGTGAAAAAGTGAAGATGTTTAGGCACACTTGAGAGGAATTGAAATAGGCATTAACCATGCCCTTAAAAATCAGTCACCTCATCACTGCAGAGCACAGCAAGGCTGTAAGAAACCACTCAGCAGCAAACTCCCTATCTTTTGTTTACAGTGATATATTTTTTGAACAAGTTGCTTTATAGGCAGAATTCAGAGCAGTTCTGAGTTGAGGCCACACATTTCTGCACAAGTATCAGATCAGAGCTTCCGTCCTAGCTCTATATTCTCTTTACTGTCCTGATCACACTTCCAGACCTAACAGGCAGCGACATTTTAAAGAGACAGAGAAGTTTGTCCCTTGTATAAGTAATGGGGCATCAGAAGAGATTTTTCTGCTTTCTCAGGGGGCAAAATGGCAGCAAGGAAGAGCAGGAGCAAGGTGAGGGGAACCAGGAGAATAAATACACCCCCAGACACACAACAGTGCTACTGAAGCGTAGACATCCACATGCTTTCCCACGTGCCTTTAGCTGAATCTGCTCTGAACAGGACATTCAATCTCCCTTCACCCCATCTCTGTTACCTGGGCACACATGAGCTTCACAGCTTGGGTTCCAGTGCTATGTGTCTGTTGCAGAAACTGGAGAGGAGGCCAAGAATGGCTCTGAAGGGTACAAGCAGCAGGACTGGTGTCAGAACACCCAGATAAGGCCTTATTAGAAACACCTAACACTCCTCATTAGTCAGAGGTGAACAAAAGCACATCAAATGCATGCTAGTTCTTGAGATGAAAGGAGGAAAACAGCATTTCCTCTGTGCTGTACAAGAGCTCCTGTATTCCAAAGGGTAGATCAAATGATAATTCCTCCTGTCCCCAGCACTTAAGTTTAGTCCATGCCAAAATTCAATAGTTACCAGTTACAAACATGGCAGAACCTGATTTTGCTTTTACATTTCCCATCTCAATTTCAGTACTGTTATTCAGCCAGCGATGACACAGAAGATACATCATCAGCTCTTATTAGACAGAGGAAATGTAACTTTGTGGGTTTGGGTTTTGTTTTGTTTATTTGGTTTTTGCTTTTTACAAAATGATGCCAGACAGTAATGAATCCAGTGCTCTGGCATCCTCACAGGAAAGCAGTTTTGCCTCAGGTTCAGATGGAACCTCCTAGGTCCCAGTTTGTACCTGTTTCCCCTTGTCCTGTTACTGGGCACCACCGACAAGATGCAATTAGTACACCAAGGCAAACATTAAAAAAAATAAAATAAACAGTAACCTTGATTTTCCATTGCACAAAGATAGCAGGTTTAGAATCTCTGCATCATCAATGGATTTCTCTCTGCATTCTCAAGAGCTAAAACATTAATAAGGATCAGAAGGGGAAAGGCAAAAAAGCATTTAAACCCAGTGCACAAAGACATGACCATGGCTACATAAGGGCTAGAAATCACTGAGCTTCACTACTTGCTCTCCTGGAATCTGCTTCTTCTAAACCAGCTCCTGCCTTGCACATCTGGGAGACAACCTCCACCCATCTTCTGTCTGTGGAGAGGACCCAGGACTTACTCTGTGACAGTGCAACTGCAGAAGCATATTTACCTTTCCCAATACAGAGTTAGAACTATTTGGGGCTTAAGTGATCTGCTGCATTGGACAGCTGAAGACTTCAAATCTTGCTATTTTAGAGCCTGACTGAACAGTGAAGAATTACAGACCCTGTAGTTTTACAGCATGTGAAACCATACTCCACTCAACTGTAAATGAGCACTGTAAAACAATCCTGGCAGGGTTTGTTGTTATGCTTGAGTTTTTCCCCTCTTCCTTCAAGCCAAAAAGTCTTTCCAGGAGTCACAGCTACTCAGTAGCCCAGAGACCATACACATCACCCAGTAACAAAACATTTGCTGTTGACTAGAGGGCACAGTCTAACAGCAAAGTTAATGACACTCAAAATCACTACAGACAAAATAGTTAAAACTGTTATAATCAATTACTATTATTATAATCCAAAGCAAGACCGTTCAGGATAGGACTATATTCCAGGAGTTTTCAGAGGACCTGCTGCCCAAAAGCTTTACACCAAAAAGAGCAGATTTGCAACAATTAAACAATATCTGTGTCATGAAACACCAAAACGACCCAACTCCTGACTACACACAGACTTTGTCAGGACCTTCTCAAGACCCCAGCTGTGCAGAAGCCACCTATGGAAGGTCCTACATTCCCTCAGTTAATCCAGGAGAAGCCTCAAAACACCATTTCACCTTGCCCTGAGGAGACAGTGCACAACCCAACTGATCTGGTACCTCAGGTTAAACGAGGCTAGGAAGCTGGGAGAGCTCCCAGTGATCTCCAGCACACAGACCAACCTCCCCACCAATCACAGAAACAAGCACTCAGGCACTAAGAGCATGCAGCAGAACTAAAGAAAACAAACATTTTCCCATTATTCAGCACACAGTATCAACATTTAAGATTTCCAGCCAAAATCAGAGCAACTAAGAGTGGATTTGTTCAGTAAGGTGTAAGCAGAAAGTGATACTCACACCTGGTGAAAGGGAAGAAGGGGAGATAAAGGTCAGAATGGTGTAGCCAGATAGGGTTAACAGATCATTAACATATAGTTATTTCCCTTTTAGCTTGCAGATCACATCTCCAAGACATAATAGAGGCCCATCAAATCCAAGATTCTATAAGTCTTAACACCGCCTCCCCGTGATGTTAAAAAGACAGTCCTGCCACAAAGGAAAAGTTTCTTTCTCCCCAGGAGAAGCAGTCCTTGAGACTCAGACTGGAGAGGAAAAAAAGTTAATCTGTAAAAGGTACATTTCCATTTTTTACAAGTGGGCTGCAAGTCCAAGTAGGCAGAGTAAGACTCAGCTCCAGTGTGTGAGCAGATTAAACATCTGAATATGTTCACATACTCTGCATCAAAACTCTGGCTTCTGCGGTTTTTAAAACAGGGTCACTCCTGAGTAAATTTCAGACAAAATCCTTCAGATGTGTATTTACAACTGCAGAAGAGTAATTAAAGTTTCTAAAGAAAAAAGCTTCTAAAGCTAACAAAAAAATTAACTGGAACAGAAGAACATGACTGATTTTCATTATGCAACTGCCTCCAAACCCAGGTTTGTTCACTTTAGCGTGGAAAAGTGGGATGAAGTCTTAACACCCAACAGCAGATGACAGGTTACAGCAAGGTGCAGACAGCTGTGTTAAACCAGAACAGATGAACAAATTGCTTCAAGATCTGAGATAAGATAGATGTAATGGTGTGCTTGATATAGGTTCTGTAGAAGATGGCTGTAGAGCAGAGCACCCTGCTTTAAGACCAGTCACCTGATATCAAAGAATCCCAGAATTCCTGGATCCAGCATGGTGAAAGCTGGAAGGGGCCTCTGGGCCCAGTCCCAACCCCCCTGCTAAAGCAGGGTCACCCACAGCAGCTTGCCTACAATCACCTACAGGCACATTTGGAATCTCTCCACACAAGGAGAAACCTCTCTGGGCAGCCTGGGCCAGGGCTCTGCACCCTCACACCAAACAACTTGCTCCTCCTGCTCACATGGAACCTCCTGGGTTCCAGTTTGTGCCCATTGCCCCTTGGCTGGCCCTGGGCACCACTGAGCAGAGTGTGGCCCCAGCCTCTTGCCCCCTGCACCCTTCAGCTCTTGCTCAGCATGGAGCAGCTCCCCTCTGGCTCTGCTCTTCTCCAGGCTCAGCAGCCCCAGGGCTCTCAGCCTTTCCTCCTCCCAGACATGCTCCAGTGCCCTCAGCATCATCCTAGCCTCCGCTGGATTCTCTCCAGCAGTTCCTTGTCTCTCTTCTCAGGGCAACGCAATTCATTAAGCGAATCAGAAAAGCTTTTCAGTCTAATGTGAGGGTTGTTATTGCAAAGACCAATTAAAAAATAATTATACCATGCTGGTTTTAATCTGAATTTAGAACTTTTCAGCTCAGACTCATTAAGGAAAAAAAACCCAACCAAACAGCTGCTCATCATCCATGGTTTCACTTGCACCCTCCTGGCTGAGCCACAAAATAGTACAGTTCTGCTACCAGTCATTCACAGGATCACTGGGTTTGGAAAAGACCTCTAAGATCATTGAGTCCAACCATTAACCAGCACTGCCAGGTCACCACTAAGCCATGTCTCTCAGCACCACATCTCCACAGCTTTTCAACCCCTCCAGGGATGGTGACTCTACCACTGCCCTGGGCAGCCTGGGCCAAAGCTTAACCACTCTGTCAGTGAAGAAACTGATTCCTCATGTCCAACCTAAACCTCCCCTGGCATAACTTGTGGCTGTTTCTTTTCTCATCACTTGTTCCTTATGAAAGGAGACTAATCCCCACCTGGCTCTTTTCAGAGAACTGGAGAAAGCAAGGTGTCCTCTGAGCCTCCTTTTCTCCAGACTAACCAACCCCAGTTCCCTCAGCTGCTGCTCCCAACAACTTATGCTCTAGACCCCTCACCACCCTCCTTGCCCTTCTCTGGACACATCCCAGCACCTTAATGGACTACTTGCAGTCAGGGACCCAAAACTGACCCCAGGATTCAAGCTGTGGCCTCCCCAGTGCCCAGTCCAGGAAGACACTCCCTGCCCCAGTCCTGCTGCCACACTAGTGCTGATCCAAGCCAGGATGCTGCTGGCCTTTTTGGCCACCTGAGCACACTGCTGCCTCATCTTCAGCAGCTGTCAACAAGCACCTCAACCAGCTCAGAGTTAAGGCAGGTGTATCCCAACATGATCCAGTGCAGGGACAAGCCTGCAACAGCCACCAGCTTCTGCTGAACCACAAGATGCCAGCTCATATTGGAGTTACTGATGAACTGGACCTGTTTGCGTTTGGGGCTTTGTTTTGGGGTTTGGGTTTTTTCTTACTATCTGTTTTAAGCTCACTGGCAAGATCCAGCAAAGCTGCTTCGTTCTCTGCTGTTTCCATAGGCCAGTATGTGAACAGCAACCCTGCAGCTCCAGGCTCTGCTCCCAGATCCTGTTCCCCACTAAGGAAATGTAACCAGGAGGTAGAATACCGGGATAATGGGTCTGTGCAACATGCCCCCACAGCTCCTAAGAAAACCAAAAAGCTCCATCAACAGCTCGGTTCCTATGCCACCCGTGGCTTGGGGATTTCCAAGTCAACAACACTCAGATCACACAGAGTCACTGCTGCTACACTCAGATGTAGGAGCTGTTATGACTCAAATTACTCATTAATTCTTCCATCATTTTTAAGACAAATTCCAACTAAAAAGCAGACAAGATTAATACATTGCCTCATATGTAATTTCATTAATAGACAAAAAGTATTTGTATTTGAGTTTCAGCAGACTCCAAATTTGTCTCTCCCTAGGTGCACATGGTGCATTTTGAATTGAAACCAGCATGCAGCTCAGGATACATCCAAGGACAACAAACAATCATATCAGGGTGAGAAAGTGACAGAACAAAACCATGAATGTTACAACTTCCAGTTTTTAAAACTGACAGAGCGAATCCAACTCACTTTGTTTCTGACACACAACTGAATTCTCACTCAGCAAGGGAGACAGACACAACTGGCAGCTCCCACAGGAATGGCAGAAGTTGGCATCTGCTCTCACTACATAAGTTCTTCCAATCAACTGCACGTTTTTAAAGCACCAATTTTATTATTTTTAAAATGGAAACAGGGAGAACGCACACAGTATTTCACTATATACCATGTCTGGTAGCTTGCACTGCTAAATAAAACCCCACTGTTTGCAGAATGTTAACTGAAAGTCACTAACCTCACACCTAAACCCTGATCACACAACCAGCAAGGTAACATGGGGAGAAGGGTTCTCTGCTCAGGGGTTTCAGTCACAGCAGCACAAACACACCAACAGCCAATACTCAGTAGGGAGCATATCAGGGTTTACTCTGAGTATCTCTACATTGCAGCTACAGGAATCACTGAATGGTTTTGTTGTGCAAGCCTCTGACAAAGTTAATCTAAAGGGAATATTAGATAAAAGCTCTAACCCACTTGAGAGATCTCTAACCTACTTGAGAGATGCCTTCAGCTCTAACTCTGGCAAGACAAAGGTTCAGTGCAGAATGCAGCTGGGTGAACTTAACTCAGAAGTCTTACTGATTCACTGTACTATGCGTTAAAATAAGCAACTTAAAACTATGAAGCTAGAGATCACTATTACATCATTTTTCATTTAAAATCAATGCAACTGCCAGAAAAATAAGTGCATCCAATTCACATGCAGCAGTTCTTTGCTTAATCCACCTCAAAAACTAGCTCTTTTTTCCAAGCTGTAGTGAAAGGCTCTACAGATGGCATCTCCTACCTGCTGCCACACCATGACTCCTCTGAACTCCCTCCACTACCACTGGATTACTCCGTGGTCAGCCCACGCAGCATACTTCTGTTTCAGCAAATAGTTAGAGCATTGCACAGCAACAGCTTGGTCACTAGGATGACATCATTCCCAGCAGCCAACTCCATCAAAAAGCTTTTTGTTAGGAGCTGTTGTACTTCAGAAAGTTTGCTTTGTTCGACAATTCATTAGCAAAGATGATGCTTTACAGAAAGGTTCACTCCATTATTCAGGAAATATTGAGTACCTCCTTTTTTTAATCTCCTACATTTCTACCACTTTATGCTTAAAATGCTTTTAAGACATGTTTATATTTTTTATCACAATTATTAGGATCATAAGGGTATAGAAGGGGCTTAGGAAGGTCTTCTTCGGGTATTTTTTTTTCCCTTGGTGTTTGAAAGAAGAAATACTTTTAGACTCTACAACATCACTTCAGTTATACTCAGAGGAGCTGAGACACCTACTTCCAAAGCATCTGTTCAGCAAAGACTACATAGCCTGCTCTTGTGCCCAACAGGCTCTAGACAGCCAAGCCCTCCAGACAAAACATGATTCAGCGTTTGAAGTTCTGACATTGTACCTGTCCAGGGCACTGGCAATTCATTAAGCCAAATATCCAGGGTATTCTAGATCTGTAAGTTCAGCATCTTCACACAGGCCTCCAACAGAGCTGATCCCACATTACACTCAAGCCTGTGGAACATGCATTAACAGCATCAAGCTGAAGATCAACAAAGCATGTACAGCACCTCCATTTTAAACAAAGTACACTCCACACCTTGGGAGTTGGAGATCCCAGCTCCGTTTCCTCCTCAGCCTAAAAGCATTCAAAGCCATCTGGCCCACTTCTGGAAAGGGCAGTACCAACCAAACATCTGCCACAGGCACCTCAGGCATAGAGAGTGAGGTAAGCCTGAACACACAAGTTAAAGCAGAAGGACCAGCAAGGCTGTGTCTGTCCATCCCCTTCCTAACCAACTGTTCTAGGGTCTGACTTCTGTTTCAGGAACTGTTTCTGTGCTTCATGCAAGAGGCTTGCTAGATAAAAACAGAAATAATCCCACACGTATAAGACAGAACCCACAACTCCTGACACCTGAGCATCCTATTGCCTCTGCTGCTCCTGAGCACACCACTTTTTGAACCTCCTTCCAAGACCTTCCCCATTATTTTATTCCAGTCATGCAAAAATTCTCATCTTGGCCATAAGAAGCAAAAGAAAACTGGATGCAGAATTAAGATTTGCCATTGTCTAGCACACAACTGAAACAAATCAAAACACAGTGGCATTTATGTATGGCCAGATCACAGAAATAAAGAACAAAAACTAGAAGTCATGGAGCATTTAGGAATCAAAAGAAGCTCTAACGATGTTGTATGAAAGGATCGATTTTGCAGATCTCTGGTGAGCCACAGGCTGTCTACTCTCAACTCACTTTTCAGAAGGAAACAGAAGCTTCCAAAAGTTTCACCCTGTGGTTGGTGTTTCTTCTTTCATCCCAGCATCTGCTGCCTGCAATTCATTTGCCTCTGCAGCCTTTCAGCCTTTGCTAGACAGAATGAATGAGTCACTTAATTAACCCAGAGTGTACACAAAGGGAATGTGAAAGCAAGAGATCGTCTCTAGTCAGATCAATGCAGTCAGCATCTTGAACAGAAACTTCAGTAAACAATCATTTAAAGAAATATTACAAATGTGCAGACTAACAAAAATAATTTAGTAAAATCTAGCTAAGATAGAAAAATAATTTTAAGGCAATCTCCAGACTAAAAAACATGAGATCTGACTCAAAGTACTGCCTATGTCCCTGTTTAGTAGATGAAAAGGGTCCCCTCATTATACACTTTTTTGGTAACTGTGCTTCTGAGAACTGTAATACAAAGCATTTCATCCAGGACTTACAGCTCCAGTACTTTGAAGGATTGAAAGAAAAACTCTCAGAAGAGATAAGCAGGGACTTAGTGTGACCTGCAAGCTACCAGCGTGATAAGTTGTGCTGAGAGGACAAAGGTAACAGTGGTAACCAAAGATAATCTGTTTTATTTGGAGATACTGAGCCTTCTGAGCTGGGTTATTTCCTCAACACCACCAGCACTCCCCTGTTTACAGGTTATTTGCTTTCTATGAAAGAAAGGCATTTTTTGTTGCCACAGGCCAGTGCTGATAGCATGGACCCTGGAGCCTTATCATGTGTCTGACACCAGCCAGAATCACAGATGCAGGCTGAGGTACAAAAGCTGCTGAATCCCACATGTAACCTTGAGCACAGAAAATTAGAAGATGAATAAAGGACAAAGCAGAAAACACACTACTGCACAAATCCAGGGAGATGAACCTTTGGCCTGACCTGCTGTAGCAGTTCTTAGATTTCCATATGCTGTGGGAGTGGAAAGAGAAGTATCTTGCTGACTGCCAAAAAAATATCACAGTAACTAATAGTGACTTACTTCGCCCTGCTCCTCTGCTTTTTCTGCTAAATGACTTGCTTTTATTCCTGCTCTCCCCCAGTTTATTCCCCTGATCTAGCATTTTTTCCTACCCCCAATCCCACAGAAGAGTTTAAGCTTGAATCTAAAGCATTAACAGGATTGCTGAAAGAAAACTCCCTTGAAAAATTCTGGTATCAATAAATGAGAGGTGTACCTGGTGGATCTACAGCTTCCCTTGCTAGTCTGACTCCTCTTAACATATAACAATCTTGTAGCTTAATCCAGAGCTGTGTTTCATAAATAATTAGATCAACATCTTTAGTTTGAAAATTAAATAATTTAATGACAAAATGTAGGTCCTTCAAGTCAACTACAAAGTTACCTTTCTTTAAAGGTATGGCTTAACAGTTCCATATGCATGGAGAACAACAATACTCAAGGTGATCTGTATGTGACAGACAAGATATCCAGCATCAGAGACTACCTCTATTTTACTGTTCTCTTTCACAACAGTAAAATAGAATAGTAAAATACAGTTTACATATAAACACAGTTTACAAATCTGTGTTTATATTTTATCCTTCCATTTATAAATGTTTCTTTTAAGTAGAATCACAGAATCTCACAATCAAGTTGGAAAAGACTCTAGGAGCATCAAGTCCAACCATTAACCTAACACTGCCAGGTCACCACTAAACCACGTGCCTCAGCACCACATCTCCACAGCCTTTAAGACCCCTCCAGGGATGGTGACTCCATCACTGCCCTGGGCAGCCTGGGACAGGCCTTGACAATCCTTTTGGGGAAGAAATTCTTCCTCATGTCCAACCTAAATACTACAACTGTTTAGAAAAACACATGGTTTGACAGTTGTACAATCAGGATGCTCTAACATTTCAGCTCAGATTAACTCCTCACTATTATTCCCCTTCACACTTGCAAAATTAGTTCAGTACAATGTTTAATTATTAGAATAGAGTCGAAGAAATACCTCCCACTGAAACTTTGATGAGATGTTAAAGCTATGTAACTGCCAGTCTTGATTCCCTCCTCTCACCCTCCTTAGGCAGTCAATAAATTGACATCTCTTCAATTAAAAACAATGAGCAGAAGTGGAATTACTGAACACCACAAATGCCTACTGTGAAAATATTTTTTAAAAATAAATGCAATTTAATTCCATACAGATTTTAAGAGCAAGTTTTGCACTATATAATTTCCTGTTCGGTTCACATTCAATCACTTGATTGCATTAGCACCTCAAAATGGTATTATAAGAGGTGCAGCTTGCCAGAGGACTTCATTTGGGAAATGTAACAGGCACAGTCAGTATATCAGGCTGCTGAAAAATAAGGCTACAGATAAATCACATACTAGATAAATTAAACATACCTCAGACTCAAAGGAAGAAAAACCATTTTATTTTTCTCAGTCTTGGGCATTTTCAAGGTTTCTACAGACATATCACTGCATAAAGCAGTTGAGGTCCTTTCAGAACCAAAGCTGCAGAACGGTAGCTGTTACTGCATGTTCCTTGCACCATTGGAGAGCATCCTGTCCATGGGATACCAGGTAAATCATAGAATGGTTTGGGTTGGAAGCCAGAACTAATCCAGGGAGTCTGATCTCAGCAAGTCATGTCACCTGAGGTGGAGCTCAGGCATGATCAATAGGCATTCAGGTCCCATGAGCACAGGACACAGACCACTGCTGTCCTTATGACAGCTGATCAGCTATGCCAAGGACATGTCTCAGACAATCTGGGTTCCTCCCACTCCTCATATGCAATTTCTTTAATAGAAAGCTAACCAAGAAAATAATTTTAGAAGACAGCAAAGGGATGGTCTCAGCTAATCCCAGAACCCCAGCTCAGTGGGTAAAGTTGAGAGGGACCTTTGGGGATCATCTAGTCCAACCCCGTGCTCCAGCAGGGTCACCCAGAATAGCTTGCCCAGGATCACCTCCAGGTGGGTCGGGAATCTCTCCCGACAAGGAGACTCCATGACCTCTCTGGGCAGCCTCGGTCACTGCTTTGGCACTCTCACAGCAAAGACATTTCTCCTCCTGTTCCAGTGGTACTTCCTGGGTTCCAGTCTGTGCCCATTGACTCTCTTCCTATCACTGGGCACCACTGACAAGAATCTGGCCCCATCCTCTTGACACTAGATTTGATTCCAGATTTGTCACCAGCTAATGACTCCAGAATGACTGGCCAAGACCAGCAGGTGCCATTTTCAAACTGGATTCTACACACAGATACACCTACGGAAGCTAGTATCTCCCTTTTCACTTTTTCTGTGCAGGAAAAAAATTAAATGGTGTAAAAGTTACACTGCCCTGCAAGAGTACTCCAAGTCCTGGAGCTTTCCAGCTCTGCCTTGCTTTTTCATATAAGCAATCAGACTGAAGTTGTGGCCCATAAGAAGCAGATTCTCCCATTTGTTTTACTTAAGATGACACTGAAGTATTTCAAAGCTCACTTTAGCCCAGGTTACTGAGGAAGCAGGAGAGAAATAAACAGAACTTGGAACTAAATGGCAAATTCATTCCCTTCCTCCTGCCTGTACTCCTCCTTTGAGGCAAGGCCAGACACAAACTGCTACAAAACATGACAACAGCCCAAAAGAAAACAAAGCAAAAACACAATGAGCAAGAAGACAGAAAATTCTCTCATTACACAACAAACTGTGACTATCTGGAGTTAATCAACCTTACATTTCTTTAGAAGAGACTTATACAGCCACAGCCAATATTGCACTTTAAATCCCAAACCACAAGCAATGTTTCATTTTAATCCATACAAACATCAGACTTGTAAGAACAACTAGCCACAGTATATGTATACAGCACTGGTCACAGTGTGTAGGCAGCAGAATTCAGATTCCTCTATCCAAGAGCAGATTAAAAAGGCTCAGCAAGTCTAGTGCCCCCCTGCCAGCACCCAGTTTGCATGGCTGCTTGTTAACAATCCCTACTGAGTAAAGGTGAGCTGCTTCAGGAATGTCAATACTGCCCCACCAAGAGCACAAAAAGCTAGTTTTGACCACTGCAGAATTCTTTGTAAGACTGCCATGCTGGCAAGGGGGAACAGAAATGGAGGTGGAAGGAAAGATTCCTTGGTCTGGCATTATTGAGGGGGACAGGATAAAAAACCACACACACTAATATAGGTTATTTCTTAATTTTGTATCTTCAAACTAAAAAAGTAAAACCCAGCATGGATCTTAGGGGTTCAAACCTGAAGATACATTATACCATAGTTTGGAAATAGTTAAGTCTTTCCGGAGGAATCCTAACTGTGCAACTCTTGTCCCGAATGTAACCTCCCTTCCGCTGCTCTTGCCCTGTCACTCCCTCACTTAATTCCTTACTTGTATTCCTCTCACTTTCCATAGAGAATTCAAGCTACCAGTACAGTCCTGAGTATATTTTCTATTCTCCTAACAATCAGTGACCAAAATAACTTTTCTATTCTCCCAGTGTCACTTTTGGATCATTTCCTACTCTCATTATATAACCATGAACTGCTACTTTAAAAGGGAATCTCATTTTATCACAGGAAGTCAATTCCCCAGGGGAAAAACATCAAGAAGTCTGCAGTATGTTCAAACAAGACACAGCATCAGCTGATGCCAGCCAGGCTTAGCATTTTTAGGAGCCCTGCATGGAATTACATGGAAACCCACCCCACATGCAACACCTTCAGATGGCCTGTACACAGGATCTAGGAGGGAGGAAACACAACTGAGGGAGGAGAACAGCAGCACAGGTCACATGTGGTTTAGCTGATACGGATACAAAGCACAGAGAAAGGGGAGAAGAGAGCAGCAGTAGCAGGGCAGTAGTGTGAAACCTGTAGCACACACAGAGCTCGTGCTAATTAAGAAATAAAACCAAACCACTGACAGAACTTTAGTTCTAAAGCAAAGGCGTAAGGAGATTCAACATAGCACTGTAGCTATCTGTCGAGAGTTGACCAATTCAGCTTTTCTTTAGTGGTTGAAAAGCATTTTCATCATTACCTGAAGGTGGTTCCAAGAGATTCTGCCAGCAGAAAGAAGCAGGAGAGAACTGCAGGCTAGATTAAAAGGAAAAAATCCTACTGAAGTTACCAACCCCAGTGATAACCAGTACTGGATGCAGAGGAGCCTGCAAAAGTTTATTTAGAGACAAGTATAGAAGGATGTGCCCATGGGCTAAGTATTTCAGCAGCACCAGCAATTACTGCTAATTTGGCAAGTGAAAAATCTTAGCTGGAGTAAACTAAGCCAAAAAGTTATGCCACCATTCAGTAAGACCTGGACAGGCTGAGAGCTGGGGTAGAGGAAGCTCATGAGGTTCAATAAGGGCAAGTGTAGAGTCCTGCCCCTTTGGAGAAATAACCTCATGGATCAGGACAGGTTAGGTGCCGACGTGCTGGAAAACAGCTCTGTGGAGAAGGATCTGGGAGTGCTGGTGGACAAGATGTCCATGAGCCAGCAACTGCTCTCATGGCCAAGAAGGCCAATGGTCTCCTGGGGTGCATTCAGAAGAATGTGACTGCTGAAGTTTTAAGGACAAGATAGTGACTACTAATGCAACTAGAGAACAGCTGTTCAGTATTTTTCAGCCACCACTGAAATCCACAGGTATCAAACAAATACACAGCTTATTGGACAAATGCTGTTTTCAGCACCCAGACAATGCTGCACACCACTCTGCTCCATTCACACGGAGAGCTCTTGTTCCTAGCAATACCACCATTATTTTTAAGGTAAAATATAAACCTGAAAATGCTAGTTTGAGGCAAATTATAAGATCTCTCCTTTAAAAGTGAGTTCCCAAGCTGAAAATAGGCTGCAGCAAAAGTAAATAAGCTTGAGTTACATCAAACCAGTACTAATGCAGATATACATCCCTATAAATCCAGTCATTCACCAATTACACCAATGCAAGCCTCTAAGAGGGTCACTCCAGGACAAATATGTAATCCCCAATGTGACACTTGATCCTATCACCCTACATGCTCTATCCAAATCCCAAAGGAAAAAAAGGCAGTACATTTAACCTAAAAGACTAGTTTAAAAAAGTCCACTTCTCAGAACACAAGATAGATATAATCTTTAATCTTCATGTTATAAACGCTTAAATAGGTTAAAATACAGTCTAAAAAAAACTATATCTATGCTTTAACTATATACATATATATTTATATGTTTTAAGTATAAGACATCCTGGAAAAAGTAATGTCACCCCCAAAGCATTTTATGTGAAGTTTAAACCTCAACAATGATGACTAGTTTTACAGACACCCTGGTGATGATGCCCTATCCTTCTGTCCAACTGTGCTGCTATAGGTGGAACCAGCTCTCACTTCAGGAGGCAATTCTGCAAGCCTCAGCAGGAGATCACAATCACCAATTGCTGTGCTGACCAAACACTTCCTCCTGAATCTCAAGTTCATTTGAAAGGCTGCCTTTCACATCCTACCCTTCTTTCCAGAGGTTTCTCTCTGCCTTTCAGGGATAAAAGAAAACATTCACACATATGAAGTTATAATCAAAGTAGTACTTCTGAAGCTGTGCACCAGCAGCTTATGTCATGACCTGCTACTAGATTCTTAACACAAATATATTTAAGTTAGTACCACATTTCTGTATCACTTTAAAATCGACAGCTCCTGTTTAGTAAGAAGTCTGAATCATCTACATCTTAACATCTAGAACCCTTCTTCTAATTGCTTTGATTCAGGACCAAAAAGAAAAGAGATTCACTCCCACTACAACAGGCAAAAGGAAGGAAGAGCCAGTGACTCAGTTCTTTGTCTCATTCTTTACTCCTTAATCCAAAGCCTCTGCTGGAGTTGACTTAGAGATTTTTTTTTTCTTTGCTCCTCCACAGTTTTGAAGTTCCCAGTTACTTTCACTACTATTAACTAATTATCTATCAACAGCAGAAAAACTGTCCTGAGATTCCTTACCACCAGTGCAAGATAAGTACAGGTGCACCTTTAAAAAGAGCACTACACTTAAAACAGCAATAAAGAGCCTCTACAGAGTCCAAGGAGTGAGAGAGAAAAGCAGAACATTCAAGGTCAACACCCCAAAAAAAAACAACCCCAAAAACCAAACCATGAATAGGCCAGGATAGAGACAAGAGGGAAAAAACCCAACCTGCAACAACAAACAGAGAAGTTCCCATCTCAAGGTTCATGTGTTTGGTGTTAACAGCATTCCAGGCTAACAGAAAGGGAACCTCAGTGTGGACAGTGATCAGGTTATGGGCAGGAATGAGGCACTCGGAACTGCTGTGAACAGTGTAAACAACTACACTTAAAAGTGCTTTCCAGAAGCTGCTGTTTGCAGTAGGTTTTTCCCTCCATATTCCTAACAGCACTTTAGATCCAGCAGCACTAACAATTTCACAGGACTACTCAAGCCTAGATGAAGCCACACTCACCCACGTGGGAACAGAGCACATGAGAACTTCCCAAGATGTCATCAGTCACTGTCAAAAGCACCTACAAGATGAGATGGACCTTTAGCCTAACCCATGCCAAACAGCCTTTCACCAAACACACCCCTCTCCCTCTCAGTGTGAGGGAAACCCCAGCAGATTTGAACTACCAACAGCTAGACCCTGGAAGAATGCAGAGTACCTTCCAGAGGGGTGACAGGGAAACTGTAGCTAGAGTTAGCCAAGCCACAGTTAGTGCAAGGAACAAGTGACATGGAGAGGGGAGAAAAAGAAATGAGATCTGCCCCTTTCAGAGGCTTTAAGCATTTCACAGACACTAGTTAAATTACATGTCCACCATCTGCCAAAATCCTCAGTGTGAGGGTTCCAAGCCCCAGGGGGTTGGGTAGAACAAAAGCCAGTGCACTGGGAGAGCAGCATCCCCAGCACCAGAGAAAGGGTTTGCACCAAAAATTCTGAATTGATCTCATATTCTAGCACTTCAGGAGCCTTAACTTAAGAGTATGTAAACATACTTTGAAATCCATCTGATAAACGCTCCCATAGTTTTACTTTGTTTAAAGCAAGCGTCAACACCCTAAATTCAGCTGAAAAACAGCATTTCAGGATGATGTAGCTCTCCTACAATCTTACAAAAGGAACAATGACTCACTCCCAGGCAGGAATGCATTGGAAATGTATGACCTAATACTCAGAGAGGAGCTGGCTTTTCCCAAAAGCTCCACTTTGGGGATGTACAGTATCTCCCCAGCAAGTGAAGTTTTTAAAAAGTGAGAATTCCTCCAAAAAAGAAATTTACAAAATTACCTCCCTTTTGGCTCCTCCCCCCCCCCCCCCCCCCTTCTTGTCACAATCCAACCAGCCATCTGCAAGCAGCCTTTCTTCCAGCCTAGAAGTGGTCATCTCTGCACAGAATTCCATCCCCAGCCCATGTTAGCCCTGGCCACCAGAGGCAAGACCAGCACTGAACCAACGCAACGAGATCATCAGCAGAGAAGGATGGAGGTGTTAAAATTAAAACATTAGCACACACAAGACCTGAAACATGAGCAAGCTATGAGCACTTGACTGACTAGCGAGACAAGCCTACTTCATGTCCAACTGGATTCCTGACAGGCTTGTGGAGGATCCTCTATCTGCAAGGGGCTGAATTTTGAGGTTATTTTAAGGCTTATGGAAGAACTTGCCTATTCTAACAGTACAAAGCCCAGAATTATTTGATAGATTCAAAAGCCCAGTGACCACCCCTTGGGTTTGAGCCTGCGCTGATCTCTCAGTCTTGTGCTCATACTTGCAAATACTCTGGATAAAAGGGGTGAAGTGTAGGTGGAAAATGGGAGTGAATGACACAGGCTAATCAGGATTCTAATCATGCTAATGGATGTGATTAACTGCATACTTCTCCTAGAAGCTTCCTGTAGCTACACATGTGTAGCTTGATAGCCAGGATGCAGCATGAGTGAACTGCTCATCCCACTTTAATCTTCAGCTACACCACGTGTGTCACGTCACCCAGCCTGCAAGGATCTACCTAATACTTTACCTTACTTCCACCCACATATCAATCCTCCACCATGCCAACACAATAATTTTGGGCAGGGTAGAGAGACTCCAGACCTATGTTTGTCTGGCCTGAAGTCTCTTTACAAAAGAAGTCACCGCTCCAAGAGAGTGGAAATCTAACCTCAGCACAGGAAAGCCAATACAGGGCCTATTGCCTTACACAAACCTACCTGAATAATGCAGCTGCAACCATTTCTTCCCTTTTTTTTCACTAGTTTTACCCAAATCACAGGGACATTGCTAGCTTTATCTCAAAGTTAGTACCTTGCTACTTGTTGAGGGAGCTACCAATTCAGCGGTACTGCTCTCTCAGAGGAAAATTCCTAAGAAGCCAGGCAGCAGCAACAAGAAACAGCCTTTTCTAGCAGTGAGGAGGCTGGGTAGGCAGGAAGAAATCAAACCCTTCCCTCACTATTTCCAGAAAGGACACAGGCACAGCAACAAAACAAATAACCCACCCTCTTCTCACCTTCTAGCAGATACTCCAAGGGAAGAATGTGCATTATGGAGTCTGGATGCACTATCAGTTGCATATACATCCATTTTTCATCTGGGTGCTAGACTTACACCTCCCATTAACACAGCATCTTCCCTTTTCTCTAGAGCAAGGACCCCAAACATTCTGTATGACACCACACTTAACTTATTCAGAGGAGTCCAAGACTTCTCTTGTTTGGGACCATATTCCTTCCACCCTGCCAAACTCTTAGCACTATCCTGATATATTTAAGAGTGCTAGAGCTTAAATACAAATGAAGCATCACTCTAATGTCTGTCCACAATGTTCTAGGGTTAGAATTCACAGTAATTTGGAATAACTTTAATATTTAACAATTTGTAACATAAAACTTTAACAAGAAGTCTCCCCAAGAGCAACACAGGGCACTAGTGTGAACCAGAAGTATTTTATTCTTATTATTACCAAGTTAAAATCTGCACAACACCTACAGCAACTGATTTCACTGACCTTTTCCTCCCACAAGAAATTCTTTTACATGGGCAAAACATGCCATGAAATTAGATTCTAAGCTGTAGGAGGCTGGAGAAACTCCCCAGGAGGGAAGCCCTCGTTTGCCTGCTGTGCAAGCCTACCTGTGCCCACAACTCACGTGGGCTGGATTTTGCTCAGCCCAGCTCTTACACCACCTCCTCCAGAACCTGATCCAAAGTACATCTACCCTTTCTTCAGGGAGATGAACTCTGCAGCAGCTGATGGCAGTGATGGTGGCTCATGCTCAAGACTGAGCAGCTCTGCCTGTCTGTGTAATCACAGCCCCCTGCACTTCTCTGATCTACAAATGAGTGTAATTTCAGTTGCCTTCAAGGAAAAAAAAGAGGCACAAAGAAAATCAGTTTGATTACACTGTTGAGACATAAGGAAGCCACATACTCAGACATTTGACTAAGCAAGAGATTGATCTATTTTAGTTGGACAGGAAGTGTAAACACAAAGCTACAGGAACTAACTATCTGTCTTTCAGAGAAGTATCAGCTCCTTCAAGTTTGTCTTTGAAACTCTAGAAGCACACACACAAAATATAATTTTGTCATCTACAATCAGACTAGCAACATCATGAGTAACATGCCTTGTACTTTTCGTTCTCCAAGGAGGAGACTGGAACTTTATCTTCCAAACTATGTCTGGACTAGCAAAATAAATTAGTTGGTATTTTTCTGGACCAAAGCAAGGTCATTATTTGGACATTATACATTATTTGGCTTTTAAGTAACCATCACTTTCATTTGAATTGCAAGTAGCTTGAATTCATCTTGACAGACTTCTATCCTGTCTGACCAGTGGTTTCCCCGAGTCGTAAGTGTGGCATAGATCAGAATTTGGAAGTCATCCCATTAGTGCTAGGTACATAGAGACAAATGCACTTTAAATAGTGAGTTATCAGCTGAAGATATCAATAGAGTCTAGTAAACATGACATAAGCTTAAGAATAGCACATGCAGAGAATAAGAACAGTGCCAAGAACAATGGCTCCACACTAGACCTGAACTCTGCAAGCCTCCAAAGCTGATTTCATGGCTCAGATTCATTTATTTCTAGGGAAGAGAGGTAACCACAAAAATACTACGGGGGCTGGGACCTCAAATGTAATTACAGCTCTATTCCCTAAAATTAAGGCTGCATCAGCCCTTTTACAAAGCCCAGAAAGAATACTTAAGTCATTTGTTTAAACTGAGAATTCATCAGCCTTCATATAACAAGCTCAAGACTGGAACTGACCAGGCCATGTCCCACCCTCCACACAGCCTTATCTACTGCCCCTCCAGGAAACCAATTTGCTTCTGGTTTTTTTTGTATTTCTGTTGATCAGGTTGTATTGTTGTCACATTGTTGGAGGTGAGGGCGAGGGTTTGAGATCATGATAGAAGGAACAGTTTAAGTAAATACTTTGGTATTTAAAAGCTAGACTTAATTGCCTAGTGTCCAGGGAAGGGAAACAAATGAGTATTCCACACCCAAGTACTTCAGAATTAGTATTGCCATCTTTAAGTGACACTTACCAGTGGTGTAAGGCACTGCATACACAGATACCAGAGTCAGTCCAAGCTGGTTTCAACAGCTTATGGGAGCCTGCTGTGTGATTATTCACCTCCTGGTCTCTTTGCTCCACTCTCTACAATGCCCACAGCCAACTGGTACAAAGCAGTGGGCAAGGGCTACAGTGATGCATTTACCCACACGACCACACTACTCAGAACCTTCAACATTTTCCACACACAAATTAGGCAACTTGTTAAAACAGATCTCCTGCCAGGTTGAGGTTCTGCAGTTCCCAGAGCTGAGGTGAGGTGTTCAACACTCCTCAAAGCCTGCCCAAGGGTCACTGGCCAGCAACAGGGAAACTGACTGAGTCATTAGCTTTTAAGAAACAATCTGCTAAAGTCAGATATTAAAGCTTCATTGAGTATCTGCTGGCATTAAGTGTGCTACCAACAGGCTTCCTACTTGTTCTTTAAGGACAAGAGTGACATAATCCTCTCCTAATATCATCTGAGGACTTGGGGAGGGGGGAAAAAGGGGTGACCCACAAAACTGTGCCCAGGGCAACACTGTGTTCTAGCTGAACTTGCAGGGCTGGGATGCTCAAATCACTGACATTTCTTTGTATGATTTGGTATTTCCCTGATGTCATTTCTGCAGAGACACATAATACAGATTTAATAATATCCACGGCCTTCAGTTTCAGTTAACAATCACATTCACAAACAGATCAACTAGTCTGCCTTCAAGCCTATTACTTGTCACTAACACGTAATTATTACCAAAGAAAACAAAAGACACAGGACACTGCTGCTGTTGCAACAGCAATCCAGCTAAGCTCTTTTCAAAACCGAAAAAGCTGATGTGAGAAGGGCAAAAACCATATAAATCGACAACAAAAATGGGGCCCATGAATCCTCAAAACACATCTGAAAGGATAATCAGAAATTTCACCAGTTCTCACAAGGAAAAACAAACAGAAATCTTAAAGCAATTTTATCCCAGCCAGGTCTCTCTAGCCAAAATCACTTTTATCCTACTTGTATTTCTACACTGAGTATGTTTGAGTTATTATTTATTTGTCTTTCTCAGACATAGGAAAAGGTGCTGTAACAGCACCTTATTTATATAATACCAGTAAAACAGAACCACCAGACAGAATAATCAAGCTCCAGCAGAGAGGAAATAAGCTTTACAGTTGTAAAGCTCCATCACAGTCCTGTCGCTTCAGTTTACAAACTGAATCTAGAGCAGTGTCACCCACAGGGCCCTGAGTAAAGCACCAGAAGCCTCTGTGCAAGGCTCCCTATTCCACAGGGCGAAACACTGAGAAAGTACTTAGATGTCTGTTATATTATTCAAGAAGCCTTTCAGATACCCTGCTGAAATTGTAAGCTGGGAAGAACATGGTTCATTGAATAAAGGATTCCAGCTTAAAAGAGAAGAAAAATTAAAAGACGTTAAAATAATTCATTTATTTGTTAAATCCATACAGGATCAGGGGAAAGAAATGAGGGAACAACCAAGCAAGGATTATCAAGAACCTAAAAAAAAAACCAAACCCAACACCTGAATTCAGGTTTAATATGTTCACAGATCAGGCATTTACACAGCTCTCCAAGAGAAGCTGAGTTTACAACCTAGAGCAAGATACACTTAGAAATAGCTTTTGGCAGTAGAACAGCACCTTTGGAACCAAAACCTTCACTGTCTCGAGTTTAAATTTATCAGCAGCAATCTTACATCATGCTGCAGTAAACATTTAATACTCAGAACTGTTCTTTCTACACCAAGTTTGCTCACTCCGAAAGGGACCCCGCTCTATCCCCATCGATGACTGGGCACTGCTGCCATCCAGGCCTGGAGCATGCCGCATCCACCCGCCACACCCATCGCACCGAGCTGCGAGCGAGCAGCAGCTCTGCCAACGCTCCTCGTCCCGCTCCCTTCTCTTACCGAATTGCAGCACAAACAGCCCCTGATCCAGCAGCAATCCTTATAAAGCGGGGAAGCAGACTGGCCAAACAGAAGGACAGCAGGGAAAAACACGTTACAGAAAGTTTCGAGAGGTCCCAAATGCCGATTCACAGTGTTGCCCTCCACCAAAAAAAACCGCCTTTCCTCTTCGTTTGGGGCGACCTTGGCTTCAGCTCAAGCCACTCGAGCAGCAACCTCCCCCCCGGGACCACCTCAGCCTTTTCCCCCCGTGCAACAAAGCCCATCCCCAGCAGCTCCCACTTCCTCCGGGATGACCCAGCCGCAAACTTCTCCAGGCAGATGCTCTCCTGATGCTCGGGGACCTTCCTCCCTACCGCACCCCGCAGCCTTCCTGTCACCCACAGCGCTGCAACCCGGCCCGGCCCGGTCCTGCCCTGCCCGCCCTTGCTGGCCACCGCCGCAGCCCTACACCACTCGCTCCCCTCGCCCCTCACAAAGCCCCGCAGCACTGCCGCCCCTCGCCGGCCCCCTCGGCTGGGCCCTTCCCGCCCCGCGGGGCCGCAGCGCGCCCGCGGCTCCCACAAGGGCGAGGCCGGAACCCCCCGAGCCGGGCCGACCCCTCCATCGCCTCAGAGGGCACCACGCCCGCTCCTCTGCTCCGAGCGGGGTGTCCCCGAGCCCCCTCCCTGCCCGCAGCGGCGGTTCTACCCTCCGGTGGCCCTTACCAGAGGCGGAGGGGGCGCGGGGGGCTGCCGCCGGGACGGAGCCGACTGGGCAGTGTCACTCTCCCCTGCGGGCCCGGCCGGGGGAGGAGGAGGCAGCGGGAACGGAGGGGCTGTTGGCCTCACGCCGAGCACACTACCCTGCTAGCGCAGCGGGCGGGCTCTCGGCGGCTTCGCCAATAGTGCCGCGCCGCGCCCACCGTCAGCCAATCGCCGCGAGGGCGGGCGGTGCAGGGGCGGGAGGAGCGGCGGGCGGTGTTGAGGCGGCTCTGCGGTATCAGGGCAGCGAGGTAGGGTGCGGCGCGGAGGGGCCATGGCGCGGGGTGGAGTGGGGGCGGGGCCTGGCGGCGGGGCGGGACGAGGGCTGAGGGAATGGGCGGGAAGGGAGGTCTTGGGCATGACTGAGAGAGAGAAGCGCGGGTGAGTTTGGGCTGAGGGGGTCATAAGCTTGGCAGCACACAGCGGAGGAGAGAGGGAGCTGAGGAGACGTGGCTGAGAGAGCTGAGGGGATGTGGTTGAGGAGAGCAGGAGCTAAGGGAACATGGCCATGTCCTCGACAAAGATGCTAACTAACAGTGGTCCCAATATGGAACTCTGAAGAATGCTACTTTTCACTGGTCCCCAGCTGGAAACTGAGCTATTGACTGCAACTCTTTGAGTGTGACCATCCAGCCAATTCCTTACACCCCAAGAGTTCCACCCATCAAACCAGTGTCTCTCCAATTTAGAGACAGGGATGTTGTGTGGGACAGTGTTAAATGCTTTGCACGAGTCTAGGTAGGTGACATCAGTCACTCTTCCCTTACTCACCAGTGCTGTAACCCCACTGTAGAAGGCCCCCAAATTGGCCAGACATGATTTGCCCTTAGTGAAGCCATGTACTGCATGTGGCTGAAGGTCCCTCAGCCATGAGAAAAGTGAGACCACCAGTGTTGTCACTGGTACAGTGACAACAACCGTGTAGGAGGAACATACAGCTTCATTCATCATAGTTTAAAACATTACAACCTCCTGTTTAAATTACTCTGTGAGGGAGGATGTCCCCTCTCTGTTGACAGCAAGGCTCCTGTGTGTGTCCAAGGGCTGTATCTGTCATGCATCTGACCGGAGGCAGCTACAGAGCTACTAAATCTCATGAAAGTATGTGACATGTTGGCCTGCTAGATAAGAGAATCAAAATAAGGTGACTAAATTAAAACAAAACTAGGTGTGTCTCTTCTGCCTGGTCACTTGAGAGAGGAAACACCCTTTGCATCAGGCTGTGGAAGGTGGCACACCCCATCTATGCAGAGTTGAGGCTGCAGATTCTGCCCATCCACCTCCTCCGAAGCTTGAGACTATGGGTGCACTTCCAGGGCCAGAGCTCATCAGGGGAAATCCCATGTCCTGATGAAAGGCATATCTCTAACAACTGCTTGTACCATGTGCTATTTTTAAGCTCCAAGATAAAATAGCATCCTAATGGCTTTCTTTGGGAGGATGGGGTGACAGTTTAGATTTCAGGACTGTCCCAGCCTACCCTGAGCTTCAGGTCATCACAGGCTTAATGATCCCTCTGTCTTCTCAGTAAATCTACCTCTTTTCTCCTCTGGAATGTTTCTGCTCGGTGCTCTCCAAGACAGGATAGGCCCTGCTCCTAGTGCAGGGCAAAGCCCATGTCAATGCACAGTGGTCACACAAGAACAAACTACTGGTGTTTTAAGGAAACAGAAGTGTCCAAACTTCATTCTGTCAAGAAACAGCTTTGCTAACACCCTGGTCCTAGACAGACACACCCAACTGTCAAAAAGCAGAGCAGGTAGCAGCCCTTTAATGCCATAGGTGTGTCCATCATAAACTCTGCTTTTTATCAGGCAACCGTCCACCATAATCCAACGAGCCATATTTCACTGCACAAGGGGCTCACCAAATTAAAGGTCAACCTCACTTGAATTTGCAAACATGGGGATGTGGGCTGCTAGCAGCCCAAAAACTGTGGGTTTTCTTTCCACCAAAACAAAGTGAATCTATTCCTGCAGGATGTAGCAGCACAGGCTGGGCAGCTCTCTCCTATCAGTGTCCTTCCACACAGCTTGTTAGCTGAGAACAGATTCTTCTGGTTGTCTCATCCCTTTGTAATATAGGGCATGCTCCTTTTCACCCTGTTATGCAGAGCTTCTCAGTACACTGAGAGCTGGGCTGCCTGATTTTCTTAGATCCTGCTTTGCTTCAACTGAAGCCAACTGAATTTTTAAGGCTGGCATTGGAGGGAGCAGGATGGAAACACTCTCCAGAGTTTAATAGCTCAGCTTACATCTGAAGAACACAATTTTTTCCTGACTAGAAGGAAGGAAAGGCAATATAAGAGCTGCACCTCTGTCCTCCACACAGGTGAGTTCCTATAACTCTGCAGAAATCATCAATGTAAAGGCAGGATGAAATCACACCTGGATTTGTTCCTAGGTGAACAACTGACTGACCTGTAGTCTCAGCTCTTAGTGTGCTCCCCAGCCTAGGTTGCCCAGAAAAACTGTTGTCTGCTTTGTTATTCCACCCTAGCATGGGTTTTGTGGGGCACTGTTTAATGTGAAACTTCCTTGGTTTAGTTTAAACTCTGAAGTCTGCTCATTGCTTTACGGGAGCAACTTGAGGACAGACTCCATTTGTTGCCTCCCCACATACTTCCCCTATGCAAACATTCAGAGCATCTCATTTAGCTCTGTTTGCTCCTCAAAAGAGTATAACCTACTTCTCCACCTGCTTTTCCAGCTGCCTTTCCAAACTCCCTGAGTCCTCCCTCAGCTACATTTGGCCTGAAAGAGAGGGCAGCACAAGCCACCCTCCTTGGTCCTATGGTAGACAACATCTATGAGACACCACAGGTGTGTCTGTCCTTAGGAGAGGAGGTTTCTTGTGGGAGAAGGTGTGCAGGCAATGGCTCTGCCCTTTCACCAAGCCAGATGGTGAAAGTGGATGGGGGAAAGGGAAGGGACCAGCTCATCTCCCTAACCAGTCACTCCTGGCCAGACCCATTAGCCCAGGGGATAAAGCAGACTAGCACTTAAGCTGCTCTAAGTTGTAGCCCTGATGTGTGAGTCACCTGTGAGCACCAAGGGAGCAGGAAAGGGAGAGCTCATGTCTGGCAAGTGCTTGTTCATCACCACTTTGATGGGAGCCCAAGGAGGGACGCGTGGTGATGGGGCAGGCTTTGGCTCTGCTGGTTCCAGGGCCCTGGGAACAAAAGTCTTGGAGAGAAGCAGTAATGAAGTGTGCAGCTTTCTTGCCCATTTACTAGAGTCTGTCATTCTCTCCTCAAAGCACATGACCTGATGGCTGAAGGGGAATGCTCCACATGAGCACTGCTCAAGAGGCAGGGATGTGGGGTTTGTCCTGGCTCTGCAGGGAGACTGCTTGTTGCTGAGGAGTTCACTGTCCTTCCTCTGATCTCTCACTCATTTCTGACATGTAGCAGAGGGGTTGTATCCAAAAATGACTGCTCATCACTGGCAGTAAGTAATGAACCTGAGTCCTCTATGAAAAAAGAACCAGATCAATAAGGTGTTTAAGTGGAGCAGAGAATTGCCTCAGTGCCTAAAGCAGCACCCAACAGACTCTCATTTTCAGGAAATATAGGTTTCTGAATGATTTGGAAAGTGAATGCCTGTAAGCATCTTGGAGAATTTGAATACTCTTACAAAACTAGCCTGCAACTTTCACTCCCATGCCACAGTCTTCATTCCACATCCACTTCCCTACCATGAATCAAGCATGCAAACAGAAGCTAGCTAGTCAAAGTGAGGCAGGACACTGCTCTGGTGACAACAGAAGCATTGTGGGTCACTGGCAAATAGTCACCAGCCAGACAGGGCTGTTATGCTCATCAAAGCTGACTCCAGCACAATGGAAGGCATGGAATTTTGGCCAGGGATCTCTGCCCCATCCCAGAGACCTGTCGAGTCTCTCTGACCAGTCATGGGATTTGCCTTGCAGCACACCCCGTGATCTTCTGATCTGGGATCTGTACATCAGCTAGAACCTGGTGTGTGGGGCCACAGAAGAGGAGGGTGGCTGTGCTGCTACACTGAGTCACATAAGGGAAATCTTCTTTGCTGTGAGGGTGCAGAGCCCTGGCCCAGGCTGCCCAGAGAGGTTGTGGAGTCTCCTTCTCTAGAGAGCTTCCAAACCCACCTGGAGGTAATCCTGGGCAACCTGCTCTGGGTGACCCTGCTGGAGCAGGAAGGTTGGACTGCATGATCTCCAGAGGTCCCTTCCAACCCTCCCCACCATGCTGGGTTTCAGAGATTCTGTGAGGATGGGGGAGTGAGTACCAAAGCTGAGGGCTCTGCAGCCCCAGAAGAACTGGCAGAAAGCACAGCTCTAGTTCAGCCTGGAGAAGAGAAAGCTCCAGGAAAACCTTCTTGCAGCCTTTCAGTACTTAAAGGGCCTGTCAGAAAGACAGACTTTTCAGCAGGACCTGTTGTGACAGGACAGGGGGTGATGGTTTGAAAATGAAAGATGGAGATTGAGACTAGATAGAAGGAAGAAATAGTTAATGCCGAGGGTGGTGAGAGCCTCGCCCAGGTTGCCCAGAGAGGTGGGAGATGTCCCATCCCTGGAACCATTCCAGATCAGGTTGTTTGGGGCTCTGAGCAACCTGTTCTATTTGCAGATGTCCCTGCTGGCTGCAGGGGGGGTGGACTAGATGACCTTGAAAAGTCCCTTCAACCTAAATCTTTCCATGAGTCTATGACTGTCTGATGTAGTAGCTGACACTTGTATTGTTCTTTAAGCAAAGTCTTGTCCTGGGAAGTGCAGGGCAGCCTGACCTTCTAGAGAGCATAATCCTCCTGCTCTACACTGGAGAGGGCTTTTAGCATCAGGTTAACAGAGCTCATCTCTTCCCTAGCCTTAGCCTTCCTAAACCAAGCCCAATTATTCTGAGGCAGAAAAATGGATTCTGTGCTGCAATGACAGAATGAAATGTCCTCAGGAGTTTGCATGTAGCCTTGAGTTACCTTTTATAAATAGGTTAACAGCTGGAGGGCCCATGTTTGTTTAAATGGAAAAGTCATACAGGACATGCCCTATATGATATGCTCTGGCCTAAGCAATTCTGCCATTCTGTTGATTTATATCTGGAGATTAAAGGATTTGCCTTTCAATCAAATTATTCTCCTCAAACTACCAAGTGGGGGAGAGAAGGGATTTTGATCACGGTCTCCACCCTGCGCTGCTCTCCCTGCTGGAGCCACAGACATTTTCTCCTTTGCTGTGTGAAACATTCAACTCACAAATTTCTACTGATTACTCTGATGGTGATTTGCTATTTCTGTCTTGCTTCTGGTGCACAGGACACTCGGGGGGACAAGAGAGGGTGAGAGGTCTTTGGGCCCCGAGGAGCTTCCAGCCTGAGCTAGATGGAGCATGTAACCAGGACTGACAAAAGCTGTGTGATGAGACCAAAGAGTCTTCTGGGGAAAAGCAACCTGCAAAGAGCTCAGCTCTGTTAGGCCCTGCAAGAATTTTTGTGCAAGTCATATCCCTTGCCCAAAAAGGAGAGGGTCTCAGGAGGCAGGGTCTAGTTTGTTTTAATTTTACCATTCCCTTTCTCCCTCAGATGATCAGGTACAAGATAAGGCACAGAGAGCAGCAGAAGGGAAAGTTCAGATCACTCCTCTAGAGGCTGGCAGGAACAGATCTGAGGGTGGTGAGATGAAAGACATGACTATCTGGAGGATTGCCATGGCTCTGTATGAGCTGTGCTGTCATTGCTTGGACAGAATGAGGGAATTGTGAAAGGCAACCAAACCTCACGTCTTCGTGTCTGAAGGTAGCCAGTGCCAGATACAATTTGCCAGGCCAAAATGGGGGTGGTCTTCTCTTTTTGGACCTCATCCCATGCTCTGATTGCTGGGCTGGTTGAAGCTCTAGGACAGGAAGGTTAATATCCTTTCCATACCACTCATTAGGACTAGCCTAGGCAACAGTCCACTCCCTTTGTGAGTCCTAATAAGCCAGGGGCAATACTTTCTTGCGGCAAAGGGTTACAGAGGGTGATGGTACATGTGCTAAAGAATGGTTTGGAATCTGTTGCTTTCTAATTCCTTTGTTTCTGTTCCGTTGGGGAGCATCATTTAGTGGGGTGATAGGGCTAGGAAAAAGGCTGGACTCGATGATCTTCAAGGTCTCTTCCAGCTGTAACTGTTCTATGATTCTATGATAACAGAAGATAAATGGAAGGTTCCTGCTCTACCCTCTCTTGACCATTCAGTAGTTTCCCTGGTTCCATCCCATAATTTCTGACTTTCCTTTTCTCCTGAGGTGGCCAATCTCTCAGTGTCTCATCTCTTCCATGGTGCACCTCCCTGCTTTTGGTGAACTCTCTGGAATTCCCCAGCTTCCTTGCTGTGGTGGGATGGGGCAGTACTATGAGCATTGTCTTTGGAAAGCCCGTACTATTTACATACATTTTATACATCACTCATCTGAGTTCCAATACTTGCATTATCCTTCATCTTATTTCTCTTCAATCTCTTAACATCTTGTGGTTCCTTTTGCTCATAGACTAGGCAGAATTCAGAGCAGTGCCCAGTACAGCAATGCCTGAGTTCCCTTTCTGAAATGACACAGGCACTTGGGAAACCTGACTCCCCTGAAATTCCCCTTGGCTCATCGAAATGACTGAGATCACTTTGGCTGCCTGAAGAATTCCCCAGGCCCTTTCTGTTGTTCATTTTCATTTTGGGCAGCTAGTCCATTTGTGCCAACCCTCTGAAGGACACATGGGCTGGAAAGACCACATGCACAATGCTCATCCACAGCTCTGCAGCCACTGCACACTCATCAGTTCAGACATGCAAATAAAGGGTGTGTGCCTGTCACTTCTATGCTTTAGTTTTAAAGATGAGCCACATACAAAAATCGCATGAAAAACATCTTTTCAGGCTAGAAGCAAGCCCTCTGTGTGGATTAAAGGCAGTGCCACATTAGCAGCAAGGACAAAGCTCAGCCCTTAACCAACAGCTTCTTTCCCCTGCAGCTTGAGCCAGTAAAGGCAGCAGCATAGTCCCTGTGCTCAACACAGATTATCCAAATAAAGTACAGCAGAACGCAGAGATCTTTCCCTGTGTAACACCCAACTCACCACAGGGTCACCTAGGACCCTCATGAGAAACCTTCTGACAAGCCAGAGATGGTCCAGTGTCCCTGCAAGCCCCTCAGCACCAGCCAGTCGTGCTGGGCTGAACTGGCTGAGGTCATTTGCCTTGAACAGCTAAGGAAGCCTGCCCAATTCACAGAGCTGGAGCACAGGGCTGTGGAAGATGGGCCTTCCAAAACATTCCAAGGTCTTACCTCACTGAGAAGAACTTCTTGGGCGTGCAGTTGGAGAGGTTCACTGAATCTGCTCCCAGACCCTGGCTGCTAAAACACAGTGGAGTATAGGAAGCCTAGAAAATCAACTAACCCCTGAGGCTGGGGTGAGAGAGCAGTGAACTCACAGCCCAAGCTGCAGGAGGAAACAAAGGAAAGTACTAGCTGGGATGAGGGTGTAGTTTGTAGAAAGTGGCCCAAAGGAGAGAAGTGGAAGTGCATGACATGGCTGCAGCAGATACCTACTTGCATTGCATCTAAAACAGAGGCTGGGTGACAATAAAATGAAAGTTGCCTAAAAATGCTGAAGGATGAAACTCTGTCATGGCCAAATGTAATTACTGTGCTGTTAGAGCCAGGCTTTCTGGAAGAGACAGCTTCTAGCAGACTATTCCTTCCTTCCCTTGGGACTCCAGAGCAGACCTGAAGCTGTGATTGCAAAATTTCATCATCGCCAGCAGAAAAAAAAACAACACAGACAATATCCAAAGCTTATGCTCCAAGGCCACAAACTGCAAGAGATTTTCTACATCTCTTTCTGCTCTAGCTCTAAAAAGAGATGAGAGCAGAGGGAAATGACAGCAGCTCTCATTATTATGGGGGAGAATTCCCATTGAAATTCTTATTCATCTTCCAAAAATGAGAGCTTTTAAGGAAGGGGTGGAGGGAATGCACTCCAGTTGCTTGGAATAGAAATACAACTGGTTCATACAAAGCATGGAAAATCATGACAATCTGATGAAAATGTCTTGGCAGCCTAGGAAATTCAGAAAAAGAGGGAGGAGGGGAGAGAAAAGTCAGAAGACTGTAGAAAGTCTGAGCAATTGCAGAAGTTGAACTTAGCAAGAAGGCTAAGAGACATCCTCCCCATGGCATTTCATGCGAGTCTCTAGCTAAGAGACATCCTCCCCATGGCATTTCATGCGAGTCTCTAGCTAAAACATGCCTGGGGAGGGGGAGCAAGCAGGTCCTCAGGCCCAGAAAAGGAGGGCTGTTGGGGACTGATTTTTAAGTCTTATTTTGGCATTTAATTTTTGCAGTCAAGAGAAATCATCACAGAAAATAGCATGGCAGCAGACAGGCAGAAATGAAGGGAAAATTCAGGCACACCTCTGTGAATGGAACATACCTGGAAGCATCCAGCAGACAAGGCTCCAGGCAACCAAAGAACCCAGCTCAACTCCCTCTTAGCAACACTTAACTGTGGCAAAGCCTGCCTTTTAAGGGGAGGAAAACAAACTGAAGGAATCAAAACCCTGCCCCCATCTAAACTACTCCTGAATTCCTTAATATGAAGAAGGTGTGAGGAATGGTTAAGTACCTGTGTCCTTGCAAAGATAATGAGAACATCCAAACAATGAACATCTGTCTGCAGGGAGGAATGGGCCAAAACATTGTTATCTCAACTAGTTGAAAGAGCCTGGCCTTTAATCTTATCTTAGAAGGTAGGTAGGTCAGAGATGCACAAAATAGGGTGATGTGAGTGCTTAGGAGTGTGTGAACTGTTCCTTCTTTAGTGCAAAATAACTTCTTTAGGTGTATGTGAAAAGTTCCTGCTTTGGTGCAAATAAGAGTTATAGAACTCTCTTTAATTAACTCTAGTTAATTGTTTGTATTAGGGTGGAATTGGGGAGTCTGTGCCTCCTGAGTGTCCCCAGATAATGGAGAAAGCTAGAGGGACCTTCTGCAGCTAGGGGTCAGGGATAAAAGGAGCCTGAGACTCCAGCAACTCAAGTCCACTGTGCCTGTGGACTCTCTCCCTTGATTCAAATAAAGCTAATTGGGACTCTCACTCTGCCTCTCAGAACTGGTTAATCAATTATTTTCAAGACATTTTTCTTTACAAAAGTTTGAGGCAGCTGTGAAAATCACGGACACAGAACACCACAAAATAAGTGATAAAGGAAGAAGTGATAAAGACTGCTATAAATAGAAGGCCTCAGTGCCAGCAACAGTCAATAAACAGAACTGCACAGACAGAGGGAGCTTGGGAAAAGTGAATCCTGGAGAAGGAGTGAAAAAGATTATAAGAGTCATAGCAGAAAGCTATGTCACAATTAGCTCATTTAAAAGCATAGTTGAATATGTTGGTGATGGATGCCAGCAAGCAAACCTTTAGGAACATAAAGATGCCATGTGAAAGTGAAGAAGATATTGGCTTGAAAGGCTGAACTGGCTCTAGAATTCTTTCCTAAACTAAAAACAATCCCCAGAAGTCATTACACAGTATAATGAAATACATGCTACTGTTGCCACGTAATTCAAAATCCTCTGGTCCTCAAATAGCCTAGTTCTGGAGTTACTCAAGTAGATCTGGGAGCAGCAGAGTAGCTGAAGATGGGTAAGATTGATTAAACCTGAAATTTTATGTAGCAGGGCAAACTCTAGAGGCAACAGGGAAGTTGAAAAGCTGTGGGGTCTGATAGTATCCAGACAAATGTCACCAAGGTATTGAAGATGTTGTCAGCACATCCCTGAGGGGTTACCTTCAGGCCTTTCCTTTCGAGATGAACATCCACAGCCCATGAAAGAAACTACTGTAGTTGTTTTCCTGGTGAAGGAAGCCTTGGCAGTTGTGCAGTTCTTAGAAGCCCACATCATTACTAGATCACTGGTTAAAGATTTTAGCAAAAATACTAGCTGGTGAACTGCAGAGCATGCTTGTGGTTTATACAAACCCCAAATGAATCTGGATGAGGAAAGGGCAACACTTGGAAACCTTCACAGAGCTTGCTCTTAGCCACCAGAGAACCTTTTCATTTCAGCTGTATGAAGCTCTCATTGCAGAGATTGGGGAACAAAACTCTGGTTGAAGTTGTGTCCCATGTGGACATCTCTCTCCTGTTTTGTTAATGGACAACTTCTGTCACTGTCAGCCCCAGAGCAGTTTTAAAAGTCAGGAGATTAGTTCTCTTCTGTCTGAGAAGAGGCTCCAGTGCCTGTTGTCTCCTCTACTTGGCCATGGAGCCTTTGGAAGAGAAACTGAGGGATAATTGGTTTGTCACAACTGTCAGGAGCACACTGCCCAGAGCTTCACATGCTGACAGAGAAGTGCTGGTTGTAACCAGCCCAAACACTTCCCTAAAATTAGTGCCTAAAGAAATCCACTGCTTTGGGAAAGCATCTGCTTTTAAGTTAAATTATTCCAGATCTGAATATTAGCAATATTTTTGCTACACTTAAGCTGTCACCCTACCAGAGCATGACTACATATTAGTCTGCAACATACTCCTCAGGAAACCTGAGAAGTAAAATGTGAAACCAAATGACTTACAAGTCAAATTGCTGCTTCAGCAAATGGAAGCAGATTTGGGGCACTGGGGAATATGCAATTTCTTGCTTGAGAAGATGAAACAGCCATAATGAATGTTTTGCCAAGCCTATATCTGGTTTCAGCATCTTCCCGCAGTCATCCCAAATAAGCACTGGTGAGAATGCAGTGTTATTAGAAAGGGGACAAGATGAGACCAGCCTCAGCACTAAGGAATGAAAGTACCTTTGAGACAGAGGCTTCTTCAGTTGGGGGAACTAGCTCCAAGGCTTTCCAGTGGGGACATGTCTCTTGCAAAGGTGGGAATGGGGACAGCAGGCTCTGTGTTGTGCCTGTGCTCAGGGGTCCCCACCAGAGCTCCAAAAGCAGAGGCCTTCAGCCTCTAGTCCTCCTGATGTGGCCACTGGGCTTCAGGATGCTCTTCAATGCTGTTCTGTGTCCTGTAGCTCTCAGAGGAGAGCTGCATCCACCACCACATCTGCTCTGTCTGGCCTGTGTCATAGAATCATAGAGCCATAGAGGGGGTTAGGGAACTTTAAAGGTCATCTCATCCAACCCCACTGTAGTCAGCAGGGACATCTGCAACTAGAGCAGGTTGCTCAGAGCCCCAGACAACCTGACCTGGAATGGTTCCAGGGATGAGACATCTCCCACCTCTCTGGGCAACCTGGGACAGGTTCTCACCACTCTGTAAAAATATCTTCCTTCTATCTAGTCTCAATCTCCCCTTTTTAGTTTCAAACCATCACCCCTTGTCCTGTCATAACAGGGCCTGGTTAAAAAGACTGTTTCTATCTTGTGTGTGTTCATGTGGGGATCTCCAGCACTCCTGCCCCAGGGCTGATCCCTGTGGTGACACTGGACTTGTGCCACTGCCTCCAGCACAGCCAGGAGCTAGAGTACAGCTTAGGGACAGCTCTGACTGCTCCAGAGCACAGAGAGAGCAGACGAAATCAAAACACAAGCAGGATAGCAAACTGTGGTGGGATTCAGCCTGGCCAAAGAGCAGGAAAGAACCTGTTTGGAGAACTGCTGGACTGGCTGGTCCAGGTATGATGGGATGGGACCAAGGCCATAGTCTCCAAGGGAAAGAGGACAGAGGAACTGCAGGGCACCTGATTTCCTTTCTTGAGTGGGCAAAAAGCCGTGAATGCAATTATTGCTGCACTGTCCTGTGTTAATTGAAGAGAAGAGTCACTGTCTGGGACAGAACCAGATGGACATTGCTCTTTCTACCAGTTTTAAACCTTGCTCATTAAACAGGAGATTTAACACTGGAAGAGCAGAGGAATCCTTAAAGCTAGCCTGCTAGTCTCTAAAGAGAGTTCCCTGCCTTAGAAACTAAAACACACTCTGCTAGTCTTCTGGTGATGCCTCTAGGGCCATATCCAGGCAGTAAACACCACCCAGGCCCTCGTGCTGTGCCACCAGAGCCAAGAGAAAGGGCTGGAGCTGGGGAGATCTGAGGAATTGGGACCACCTAAGTCCCCACAGCTTCTAAATCAACTCGTGCCACTGCAGTGCTGGTGCTTGCCCAGTCAGGAAACTTGCAAGCAAGATAGATCATTTTTTTTCCTTTGTTGACAAAGTTGTGTAGCAAACACAGAGTCAGGCTTTCATGTGGGAGAAGAGAACTGACAACTTCATTTGGCACTATGATGAAAGAACATCCATGGAAGTAGTGTTTCTAGGGTTCTTCACAGGGTTAGATGAAAAGATAGGTGGAAAGAAATCTTGGAGGGATTGTGATGAAAGAGCTATGTTGTGTGTGCCTGCTAACCATGCCCAGTTATTAAAGGGTATTGGGATGTGATTTGTAACCAAATATTACAAATATGGCTATTTATTACCAAATGATCCTGTGGTAATCCCTTGGGCCTTCCCAGCCAGAATTCTCAGGCACGAAGAATGGGGAGATAATCTCTCTTCCAGCAGCTGACACAGACAGCCTCTTGTTCAGAGAGGAAAATCAGGCCAAAACTGAAAGAAGGGTTCAGCAAAAGGAAGTCTATTGTTAAGGACAGGCTGGTGTGTCAGCGACCTGCTGCATGAAACCCACCCGGGCACCACCACCGTGCTCAGCTGCTTCACTGCCCTTTAGTGGGTATTGAAAACTCAATGAGCTGAAAACAATCAGCATATTTTTAAGCACTGATGTTGGTTAAAAAACCAACAACAACAAAACCAACCTTCTTTCCTGCCAGGAGAGCTGAGAGCAGCTTCATGATGGATCAGAAGTGACATCCTGATGTTGTGCAGAGGTTAGCTCCACAACAGAGCTCTTCCAGCCAGTCTTGCAGTGACTGTGTCTGCTTCTAATATTTACAGGCCATTCATTTTCAAGCATTTAAAGTTGCTAAACAAAGAGACAGCATAAAATAGCTTTTTTATGTACAGAAGTACCTGTAATGATATGCAGTAAAGCACTGCTACTATTGTTCCCTCATAAGATGAGTAGATGAGGTTGCTGTGTCAGCAGCCAAGAGCTGTGGGTGCCTGTGGCAGGTTGCTGCTCGCTGCCGGCACGGCTCGGTGTGTGATGGCAAGGAGGGTGGTGAAGGAACAGCAGGGAGCTAAAGGCGAAGCCACTCAGGATGCTGCCAAACCCCACATTTATTAGAAGACCAGGAGGGCTTTTATGCCTGCAGCTCTTGTCCCCATCTTGAGCATCTCACCTGTGGCAGCAAGGCTCAGGGTGTGCAGAAAAGTACTTTTTGCCCACTTTGTCCAGGCAGACCTATAGAAACCATTAAGGATTATGAGTGCTATCATCTGTAGAAGTGACAGAATCCCTGTATCCCAGCATGCTGTGGGTTGGAAGGGACCTCTGAGGATCACCCAGTCCAATCCTCCTGCTAAAGCAGGGTCACCCACAGCAGCTTGCCCACCATCACCTCCAGGTGGGTTTGGGGATCTCTTCAGACAAGGAGACTCCACAGTCCCCTCAGCATCTTCCTAGCCTCTGCTGGACTCTCTCCAGTAGTTCCTTGCCTCTCTTCAACTGGGGAGCCCAGAAGTGGCCCCAGGTCTCCAGCTGTGGCCTGACTAGGGCAGAGTAGTACCATCTGTACAAATCTTGGCTGCCATCTAAATATTGAAATTCCTGTGAATGGAAGTTGAGTGAAACAGGAAAGTTCCCCAGAGCACTAGTTATGGTAGGGAGAGACCATGGTGAATCTCTGTGTCTCTTGGTGGGCTCCTTGAAGTGCTATGCAGTGAAAGTCCTCTGAGCCATGAGGAGCTGCAGGATTTTGTTCTTTTCAGCTGGAGCAGCTTCTCCTCCCAGGCTGATTAAAATGTCTTGTAATGGATGCTTCGAGCAACCTGATACCATGACTCAACTGAAATCCAGCCTGGATGAGCTGCTGCAGAGGCAGTTCTTGATAGGCCTGGTCTGCTGGAGAGCAGAACAATGCTCCCCACAGCAGAGGCAGACCAATTGCACCAGGAGCTGCAGGAAATTATGGCAAAGACCAGCTCTGTTTGGAAACAGCCAAGTTATTTATGAGTGGGTGAGTGTCCACATACTTTTGTCACTAGCAACACCATTCTGGAGAAAGAAAAGTCTATTCTAGCTCTCCTGTGGCAAGTTTGGAGAGAGAGATCCTAGCTTACTGTGCAGCGATCTCCTCATCACTTGCAGGGAGAAGAACAGGCATCTCAATCCCAGTTTTGCCATCCAAGGATTCAGCGAGGCACAGAAGTTTCTACTCAGTTTTTAGCCAAAAGCAGAGTGTGTTTAGCTGCAGAGCTGGGAGAGGAAGCTGCTTTAAGGGCTGTTAACCAAATGCTTTTTGTTTTGCTCAGGCTTTCCCCTCTCATCCCCACGAGCACGCAGGAGGGTGCGAGCGCGTGCAGCCGCCAGCGTTCCCTGCCACCCGCCGGTGTCTGAGAATGTTCCCTCTGCAGCCCTGGGCCAGAGCCCAGGCTCCCAGCCAGCCTGCCTGCTCTTGACTCCACACAAACATGCTGCTGACAAAAACGACTCGTGCATCCATCTGGGGAAGAAAAGAGGCAGCTCGAGAGCAGCTGGCTCCAAGTCCAGCTCCTGCTCCGCTGATACCAAGCGTCCAGGCTGCTGCAGATTCCCTGCTAGGTTCAGCCATGCTCCAGTTCTGTGCTGCTCCACTCAGCTCTGCTGCACCAGCCTGCTGGAGCAGAGGCAGGTCTGGGGAAAGGTGTCTGTCAGGCAGAGGGTGAATGAACCAGTGATGAGAAGGTGAAGGAGACCCTGAGGCTCCATGACTCACCTAAGCACCACGGTGCAGTATAGCCATACCCTGGGTGTGTGGTGCCAGAGCTGCTCAGGAGCTGGTGAGTAGCCTTGGCCCATCTTAGCCCAAGCAAGTGGAGTACTCTGTGGGGTGAGGGTCTGCATTCCCCTGGGGACTCTGTGCAGCCCACCCTCTCCCTCACACCATCTGGGTAGGTCCAGAGCAGACCTGAGCACCCCACGATCCCCAGACAGAGCATGGTGGTTTTGAGCTTGCACAGCAGGCAGAAAGCCAGCAATGGAAACAGGGAGCATGGCAGATACAGACCTCAGCTTATCTATGGCTGCTCTCCAGCTCACAGAGCCTGAGCATCAGCACAGCCCGGGGTCAGCAGCTCTGTCAGCATCCAGCAAAGCCCACGCAGAAATTCCCGGAGCATTCTCCTCTTGGGCACTGCTGGTTGGGTTTTTTCCCAATCCCAGCACTCCTTAGCCAAACCCTGAGGTTCTCCCTCAGTCACAATCCCCCTGACACCAGCCTCTCCCAGCAGCTGTGGGGCTGCTCTCCCCCTTCCCAGCCCTGCCAGCCAGCCAGTCTCCACTCTGGGGATCAGGTCCCAGCTGCCAGGACTTTCCCAGTCCTGAGAGGGGCATTGGGGAGTTGTTTTCACAAGCTCCAGCTGCTGTGTCACAGTGTTCAACAACAGCACAAGACCCCTCCAGGACTCAGCTCTGGCACAGCCTCCGTGCACAACAGCCACTTGCCTCTCAGAGCCCCTTCCACGCTCTGCCAATGACAATCATGCTTTTGTCTCCTGGGTCTGAAGGTCTTTATTTCAACTGCCAGGCAAGAGACACTCTCCTAGGCCACAGCCACATGTTGGGTTTGCAGACAGCTGCTGCAGTGTTTAAGAGAACATCCTGCTCCTGTCCCCTTCCTAAGCTGTTCTTGCACTTGCTGGTGGACCTGGAGCTGAGCATGGTGCCTCCTCTGCTTCAAACCCCAGCATGGTGGGGCTTGTTGACCCAGCAGAAAAGGTGGGCTTGAAATGACAGGTCAGACCTTGCCTGATGTGAGTTTGGGGTGAAATCCTCTAGGAGCAGAGCAGAAAGTGAGGTTGGACCTGGCAAGAAGCAAGGTGTGAGTGAGTGGAGAGAGAGGCCCAGTCCCTGGCTTGCCTCTGGTCAGAGGTTTGATGTTATCACAGCTCCTGACAAAAGAACAGATTGTGAACAGCTCCAAGGGTTCCATCAGCACAGCAGCCAGCTAAAGGGTCAGCTGTGAGCAGCTGGGAACAGGAGCACATGAAACAGCCTCAGCAGGACCCAAAAGACATCTGTGCACAGCCACAGTGTGTGTGTGCACGTAGAGGCCGTCCCACAACAAAGCTCTGATCTTAAGCAATGCTTCTGCAGCTCACTGGAGAGCAAACTCCAGGCTGTCCTCTGAGGAGGAGGTGCTGCCAGTGGTGGCTCTGCCCTGGGAACCTCTCCTTCCCAAGCCAAGGCAGAAGCCAGTCCTGCTGGTTTCCAGCAGGAGAAGCTGGAGGTGAGGGTGGGAAGTGGAGGGAAGGGCTCCCCAAGTCTCCTCTCTGCAGCCATACCCCAGCCAGCTTGGGGTGAGCCCATGAAGGGGAACAGAGGCTGTGCCCTTGGCATCTCACTAGGAATCACAGAAAAGACCTTTAAGATCACCGAGTCCAACCATTAACCTAACACTGCCAGGTCACCACCAAACCATGAGTCTCAGCACCACATCTACATATCCTTTAATCCTCTCCAGGGATGGTGACTCCACCACTGCCCTGGGCAGCCTGGGCCAATGCTTAACCACTGTCAGTGAAGAAATTGTTCCTAATATCCAACGTAAACCTCCCCTGGCAGAACCTGAGGCTGTTTCCTTTTCTCCTGTCACTTGATCCTTAGAACAACCCCCCCCTGGCTCTGGTCTCCTTTCAGGGAGTTGGAGAGAGCCAGAAGGTCTCCCCTGAGCCTCCTCTTCTCAAAACTGACCCCAGGATTGGAGCTGTGGCCTCCCCAGTGCCCAGTCCAGGGGGAAAATCCCTGCCCTAGTCCTGCTGAATCCACTCTAGTGCTGATCCAAGGCAGGATGCTGGTGGCCTTCTTGGCCACCTGAGCACTCTGCTGCTTCATCTTCAGCTGCTGTCAGCCAACCCTCCTAGGTCCTTTTCCCCCAGCAGCTTTCCAGCCACTCTGCCCCAAGCCTGGAGCATCCATGGTATTGTTGTGACCTGCATGGGCCCAGCTCCTGCCCTGGCCCCGGGGAGGAGGATGGCAGGAGGAAGAAGCAGAGGCCAAGCAGGGCTGAACCACAGCAGCTCTGGCACCTTCTAATTAGGGCATTGCTTGGTGTCACACAGGATTGCAGTGCTGGATCATCTCTCATTAGTGTGCAGCCCCAGGGCTGTTCCCAGGGCACACCCACGAACTCTGGGTTCCCACCACACCACTGCCCTCTGCCAGGGAACAAGAGCCTCAAGAAGGGTCACAACAGGGCCATAAAATCATAGAATGTTTTGGGTTAAAAAGGACCTAAAGATCATCCAGTCCAACCTCTCAACAGCCAGCGGGGACATCTGCAACTAGAGCAGGTTGCTCAGAGCCACAAACAACCTGTTCCAGGGACGGGACATCTCCCACCTCTCTGGGCAACTTGGGCCAGGCTCTCACCACCGTGTAGTATCCCCCAGCATGTGGAGCCTGTCCCAGGAAAGGGGCTGCAGCAACTTGGGGAGTCTCCATGCATCAAGGCATGGCAGCTGACCCATGCCAGGCAGAGTGGAGCTGCTGCTGGCATCCCCCCAGGTACCAGTGGTGCTTCCCAGCTCACCACCAGCATGGTGGTTTGTTCCTGTGGGGTTTGCTGAGCCATGGCACTTGGAGAAGCTGCTGCCCAGTGCAGCAAACCCAGTTGGGGGTAGCAGGGGTGAGCACCCAGAGCTGGGGTTTCACCTTCACACGGCACCTGGCAGTTGTTGAAGTCTTGTGCAAGCACCACGGCCTGGTTTGCAGGCACTAGTCTCATCACTGCAGAGTAGCCACTGTCTCCTTCCTCACCCTGCTGAATTCCTTTGATGCAGACACACAGGATCTGGCCAGAGGGCTCCTCCTCTGCTGGCACCAACCTTCCCATCCCACCAAACATGATGGCACAAGTCACCCCACATGGCCATCTGCCAAAGTGGAGTGAAGCTGCAGCACTGTTCCAGTCTTGCTCCAGATGGAAGCTCCTTCCCTGGGCCTTTCTTCAGCTCCCTGCTCTCCCTGACACCCTTGGGGACCCTGCTGTGGCACGGTCCCATTGTGGCAGAGCCATGGTGGGGATCAGGGCCCCATCTCCTGGGGCACAGGGATGTGATCCAGACACAGTCATGGGGATTTCCCTCACAGAGTGAAAGAGAAAGAAGGAAAGGGCATTTGGCCACTTTCCTCTTGGCCTCCTTCCACTTTCCTCTTTTGATGTTCTTCTTCCTTTTTATGGCTTCTTGCTTGAACCTTCAGCCTCAGCAAACATCACTGGGGAGTTCATCCAACAGACACTGAGGAGGGAAGTGTCTGCTGTGGGTAGAAAGCAGCAAAGCTCCCCCTGGGGCCAACATGTCCTGCCTGCAACCACTGGGGCTGGGGACCCTCAAATCAGGCAAAACCCCCAAGTGTCTGAGCCCTGAGGGTCTTGGTGACCTCCCTTCCCCAAAGGTCTCCATGGCTCTGTGGCATTTTGAAATGCTTGCGAGCATAGACCTGTTGCAGGAGGTGCAACCCCCTGCCACAACAAGAAGGTCTGTTTGAAAAGTTGCAAGAGGATTTCAAACCAGCAAATTGCCTAGGTGTAGCTAAAAAACACCTTTTCCCTCTTCACAGAGCAGTGGCTGAAAAGCTGCAGTGAGGCAGCCCTGGAAGGATGTCCCACACCCAATTCCCCCATGGAAGGAGCTGCTGGCAGCCCCAGGGCAGCTGGCCTTTCTGTTAGCCACATGTGTGGCAAGATAAAAAGAGAGCAGGAGTCCTTTTAGGCCACAAAAGGTAAAGCAATATGAAAGCACACACTAAGCTTTGCAGCATTCAGGAGCTCATGGTAGAAGCTGATGAAGCCATAAGCTGCTTTCCACATCAGTTTTAAGGATGACAGATGGAGGCAATGAAAAAAAACCAAACCCAACCCACCCCTTTCTCTGCTTTAGCCTCCAGTGGATTTGAAGTCACATTGCTGTGTTTTGAGTGAAGCTTTTAATGCTGACCCCATTGTTGGCCACCTGCTCTTCACTACCCTGCTCTCTGCTGAAGCAGAGGCCTCACAGGTGCTCTGCTGGGACAGTGTCCAGCACAAAGGAGGAGCTCCAGCCAGCAGGGAGCTGCACCTCTCCCCAGTGTGGACCTTGGGATGGAAACATGGCTCTGAAAGTCAAGTGGCTGCAGCCCTGCTGTAGTCACAGGGGTGATTAAAGACCCATCAGCCTGGGGCTGAACTGGGCTCTCCCACCTGAGTCCACCTCTGCCAGGGTCCTGTTCCTCTGCAGGAAGTGTGTCATCACCCAGAAACCTTTGCCAGCTGCAGGGACACAAATGTCACAGCTCTGCAGCCAGGCCAGAAAATCAGCCTCAGCCTCCCTCCAACTGGCCCAACTCCTGCAGCTTCCAGGAAAGCTTGTGTGATGGAAAGCAGCACCAAAGTTCTCCTGGAAGCAATGAGCACAGAACAAGTCAGGAAGAACAGCAATGGCCACCCTGGGTTTCATCTCAAGCCAAGCAGCTCACCAGTGCACCTTCTACCACAGGAGAAGTTAAGACAAACCATTTGTCAGGACTCCCATTCTCTTGGCCCACAGGAGTTCATTCCAGTTGTGGGATACATGGTGCAGATCCTGTTCAGAAACCCCTCACAGCCTTCTCCTTCCCACCTTCAGGGTTCCTAAAAACCCAGGGCCCCTGGGGTGAGGTGGGGTGCACAGTAAAGAGCTGTGTTGCCACCTCCACAGGTTACAGCCAGATGTGATCCCTCAGAGCACACACTGTGGCTCCCATCCCCTGACACTGGGGAAGCTTTGCTATTCACTTTTGTGTGCAAGGCACATGCTGTGGGTGTGGTGCTGAGGGCCATGGCTCAGTGGTGACCCGGCACTGTTGGGTTCATGGTTGCACTCAACAATCTTAGAGGTCTTCTCCAGCCTCAAAGATTCTATGAGCTCCAAGGTATTCAGCTGTGAGGGAAGCCAGCAGAATCTGATTTATTTCTTTGAAAAGGAGATAGTTAAGAGTTCCAAGTTCATTTTTCCAGTTCTCCAGAGGATTAACAACAGCTTTCAAGAAACAGCTTTTCTTTTAAAAAAAATCAAGTTAAAATTCCACATCAGGCACCTCTAGTTCAGTCTTTTTTTTTGACACAGACACAACACATCCAAGCCAAGCTCAGGCAGAGCCAGCCTAGCCCCCATGGAGTATGGATTGCTGCTAAGAGCAGAGAGCTCCCAGGCCACAGGGCTGGTCCCAGGCTCCATGCCCAGCCCTGGGAGCACTGCTCTCCCCAAGAAGGTTGTGCAGGAGGAAGATCAGCTAGAGCAATGGTCCCAGTGCTGCTGCACCCTCAGACCACTGGGCTACTGCAAGGGTTGTTAGTCAGGCTTTAAGGGACACCAAAACCAGCAGCAAAGCAGCTTTAGAAGTGGCAGTTGTGACACACAGCCAGGAATTCTGCCCTAGGTGGGCAGTTTGTAGGGCACATCCCTGGCAGAGGGATTTCCTCTGCCTTCCAGAATGAATGCTGTTTCCTGCTTTTCCTGGCAGAACATGCTTCAGCTGCTGGAGAAGTGGCTGGAGCCAAATCTGCAGCAGCAGGAGCAGTGTCAGAAGAGCCTCCCAGGGTGGTCAGGGCCATTCCTCACAGGCAGGCTCTTCTCTGGACACATCTCATACTAACAGCATACAGCCTTGAAGGGAGCAGAGGCAGTAAACTGCTGCTGTTGAGATTTCTGGTGACAGCTTTGCCACTTGGTACTTCTGGGATCACCCTAATTCCAAATTACTCTCAGATCCCAGAAGTTCTCCCTCCTTGCAAGCATCAACTCCTCTAGAAGTAAAGCAGCAGCTACATTCAAATTGACTATGAGACAAAGCAAACTAGATTTAAGCAAACAAGGAGAACACCATATCTATGTACAAAAAGCAGTTTAGCAAACAAGGAGAACACCATATCTATGTACAAAAAGCAGTTTATCCTTAGACTGTCCTCAAGAGGCTTCCCAGAGCTCAGCCAGGTGGGGAACCTCGAGCTGGAACAAGCCATTGCCCATTTTACTTCACCACAACATATACTACAAAAAAAACCCCACACATGATCAAAGCTGCAGCTGAGTACAATAATTATTTCAACACCCCCCCCCCCAAACAGCAGGCTGCCCTTCAGCACAGACAACATCTAAATACAATGCAGATGATTCAACTGCAGCAGCATTAGCTTCATTGGACTGTATATTTAAATAAAATAAAGCACTTTAAAAAGAACAGGCACTAAAACACCCTCACTGCTTCCACCACACAGAAGCCAAGCCCCATGCACATGCCTCTCCCCACCCCTCCCTGGGCAGACTGTTGGGCTGTTTGGGGATGTCCCAAAAGACCAGAAGCTGTAAGCAGAGTGTTGATAAGAGGCAGCTCCCAGCCAGCACCCACTGGGTGCTAGGTGTTCCCAGGAAGACACAGAGGAGAGAGCCAGTACCCGATAAGCACAAGGGAGGAACAGGTGCATCTCCCCCCCTGCTGCAGCCTCCAGCACCACCACCATGGGCAGTGTGTGTGCAGCTCTGCTCTCAGAGCTTCTTCAGGCGACTGTAGAGCTCCCTTTTGCTCTTCTCCCCGGCCCAGGTGCGGCTTTTGGTGCGGAAGCGCTTCAAGTCCTCTTTGAAATCCTCATGGTGCATGGGGCGATAGCTCTGGGGCTCACAGAAGCTCTGGGGAGGGAGAAGCTGCTTTCACTTTGATGTGTCCCAAGAGTGATCACCTCCTTGAGATTCCCTGACATGGCCTGGCAGCAACCACTCCAACAGCTACCAGCAGGAGGAAGGAAAGAGAGAAGCAAGCAGGAGGAAGGAAAGAGAGAAGCAAGCAGGAGGAAGGAAAGAGAGAAGCAAGCAGGAGGAAGGAAAGAGAGAAGCAAGCAGGAGGAAGGAAAGAGAGAAGCAGAGCCCCCTGCTCTGGGCAGGCAGGGCAAACTGAGCCTCCCTGTTCTGGGCAGCAGCTTCAGACCAGACAGTCATGAACAAAGCCAAGTGACATTCAGGTCACAGCCTCTTCAGGAGCAAAAGCTAAGGACTTCCAGCCCCATGTGCAGAGCTCTCACCCCATATTTTCTGGCAGACATCAATATACAGACTAAGTCTATCAGTATTCACCTCCAGACAGCACAGATTGAAAAAATCCTCCCCGCTCAGACCCAGGCAGTGCCTGGCTCTCCCCAGAGCACCCAAGGCTGTCATCAGCTGTTCCATGCTGCCACCTTGAGGTCCTCCCAGCTTGGGAGAGGATAACCACAACACTTGACACAAAAGCCAGCAACCCACTGCCATGGGGGAGCCAAAAAAAAAAAAGAGGACAGCACTCATCACCATGACCATTGGCACCCCAAATGCTGGCAGACCCAACATCCCCCTGGAAAACTATACACAGTCCCAACCAGCTGGCCACAAACAACCAAATATCTCTCATCCTTCTGAAAACACTCCCAGTCACAGAATCTAAGGGATATTCTAAGTGATAGGGCACAGTGAGGGTCAGGACAAGAGGAAGAATCATCTGGAGGAGGAGGGTAGAGGCACTGAGATGCTGAAGCAGCAGAAGCCAAGCCCCAGGAGACACACCATCCTCACAATGGGCTGGGCAAGGATGAGTTTCCTTGTCTGAATTAGAAGCTGAAAACTCAGGGCTCAAGTTCCTCAGTTTTGCTATTTTAGTATAATATGAGACTTCAAGTTTCCATTTGTTCCACAGCAAGCACTGCCAGGCCTCTTCCCTGCCTACAATTCCTCCTCCAAATGACTCTGCTTGTTATCAAAGGGCAGAAACCAGGTTTATATTTCTGTCTTGAGACAAGTGGGAAAAAAACCTTCCAAGCTCTGGCAGTGAGAGTTCTGGAGTGTGGAACAGGCTTGAGGAGCCTCACTGCTCCCAGGACAGGAGAGCAGGGAAAGCTACCCCAGCACAAACCACCCTGCTCCAGAAGGCTGGTGGAGTAGGAACACACCAGTGTTGTCCCATTGTTTCCTCTCCTGGAAGTGTGAAAGTGATGAGCTGAAGGGATCATTACTTACACGACATCTCAGGAAGAAGTCCCTGTAGCCTCCCTTCAGGACATAGAGCTCTGGGTAGTGTAGATTGGGGTACTCATTCCCCAGCCTGTCTCTCTCTCTCACAAACCTGCACCTGCAGCAGGAAGAGAGATCCCAGGTTAAACCAAGCATCCAACAGATCACCCATGGGAACAGCTCTCACCCCAAAATTCCCACTCCTCAGCTCACAGAGGTCAGGAACAGGCTGACAAACCTCACTGGCTGCAAAGCTGTGGCTAACTGTTTTTGCCTTTCCATCTCTTGGCATAAAGGGATGAGGAAAAGGCTGTGGATCTCTCTCCCTAGCCTGGAATCAAGCCTTTAACAGCATTTCCCACACAGCATTCTCCTGGAGAAACTGACAGCTCATGGGTGAAAAACTGGCTGATGGCTGAGCCCAGAGAGTAGCAGTGCATGGAGTTCAGTCCAGTTGGTAGCCAGTCAGTCACCTTTGGTGTTCTCTAGGGCTCAGTTTTGGGGCCAGTTCTGTTTAGTATCTTTAGCAATGATCTGTCCCAGGCTGCCCAGGGCAGTGGTGGAGTCTGCACCCCAGCAAGGCTCTCAAAGCTGTGGAGATGTGGTGCTGAGGGCCATGGTTTAGTGGTGACCTGGCAGTGTTAGGTTAATGGTTGGGCTTCATGATCTTAAAAGGTCTCTTCCAACCTAAACTATGTTGTGATTCTGATTGCAGTGCACCAGCCCAATTTCAGCATGGCCACTCACCCCAGGGACTAGGTCATATCCTCGCCACAGGTGACAACCAACATGCAGTCACAATAAACTGTGTATTAAGTCACATGCCAGCACAGTATCTGGTGCCACCCTGAGTGTCTGGCTCTCAAGGAGGCCAGCAGGAGGTTCTGTGCAGGGGCTGTGGGATAACTCACATCCGAGGCCCTCGCTCCGAGGAGAACTCGCAGTGGAACACAACAATCACTCGTTTGTTCTCCGAGGGCTGGATTGGCTTCTTCAGCAAGAAGTCTTCCACCTCCTGCTCCATGTGGAGGTTTACAGCACCCTGTGAAGGCAGAGTCACACCTGAGCACACACAGGGAATGGAGGAGAGCAGTAACAAGCCAATCTCTCCTCCTCACAAGCCATTTCCTCATCTTGGTCTCCTAGAGGAGCTCTGGCAGCCCTCTCCAGCCTTTGGGAATAGCTTCAAAGCCAAGCAGAACATCATAGCCAGTCTAAAGCTGACTCTGACTGACCTGGACCTGTTTCAGATGGCTATTTCTGCAGGATGTGGCTCACTGGACTTCCCATCTCCTTGTATTGGAAAGGGTCAGTCTAGCTGCTCAAGCAACAAACTGCAAGATCCATTATGTTTTTCACTATTCTTTGAAGTCTATGGGTTAAATGAAGTTTAGTATTTTACTTGTGGCTTCCCTAGATGACAGCATGCTGGAGCCATCTCCTTGCTTGCCACACAAACCACCTCCTCTGCTTAAGGAAAGTGAAACATTCCCTCCTTTGAGGGAAAAGTCACTTTATGAAGCCAGTGTGAGCTCAGTGTCCCAAGACTCATGCAGTGCCTAGGCTGCAGTGAGACATCTCACCTATCCCATATCCACTTGTCCTCAGACACTGGTGAGGAACAAGCAGCCCCACACAGTGCCAAAGGAGCCCAGTCTGTACTTTCAGACAACTGAGCACTGGTCTTTGGGGGTCAACACTGCTCTTTGGGGGTCATGGAAGCCAGGAGGTTCCTCCTTCGTACTCGTAGGGGTATCTACAGTCAATGATCACACATTCCTTGATGAGGCTGGCAAACTTCCCAGTCAGCACAGACACAATCTGGAAAAAGAAACAACAACCCATCCAGAGGTCAGTCATTTCAAGATGGTTTTGTGTTGTTCCCCTACCCAGCAAAGGCTTTTTCCTCCTCTCCCTGGAGCACATACCATTTCTGAGTCGATGTATTTTAAATCCTGGTGTTTTCCAGCAACAGTGTGGAACAAATATCCCTGGAAGACAGATAATTCCAGGGGTGAGCCACCTGGGTGACAGCATAGTGGCCAGCAGCTCGTTTTCTAACTCAGAATCTCTTCAGCAGAGCTCAGGAGTTAAAACCAAGAATTGTACAATTCAGGGACAGTTTGGGGCTTGGCTCCTGTACTGAAGGGATGTTGTAGATCTTTGTGATCCACCACACACAGTTTGCTTTGTGTCTGACCTGTGAGAGCACCCTGCTTGCTGACAGTCTTTCCTAGGGGTTTGTGATGGCAGAGAAGGGAAGCCCTTGGCTTGGGCTGGTTTGAGACCATTAAAACACTTGATTTAGCAACTGACCACTCGATCACTCCAATTACCTTTGAGAAGTCCCCAATAAGGTCTCTCTGGTCACTGTCCAAAATGCTCTCAATCTCTGCTGTGGAGGACTGCATCTTTACCATTTTCATGCTCTGGAAGAACACAGGTGAGAGATTAAGGCTGGTGCTGACAGCACAGAGATCTTTTCCCCAGAACAGAACACTCAGCATTTACTCTGAAGCCCTCAGTTACCTCTCTCCAGCTTTCCCTTTGGGATCAAACCAAAGTTCAGGTTCAAGAGCATGCAGCTACTACAGCAGCTCCCCAAAATCTCCTGCACTGTGCAGAGAAGATGGTTTTGCCAGAGCAGCAGTTCACCTGCAGAGGCTCCTTCCCTAACCCCCACAAACCAGCTACCTCTGTCAGATCCTCTTCTAATCAATTGTCTGGTACAGAATTAGATGGCAAGTCACCAACCATTGAGTCCTCTGAAGATGCTCCAGGCAGGCTTTTCCTCTTCTTGCTTTTCCCTGGAGAATCCTCTTCCTGGGATCTCTCCATCCTTTTCTGGGTGGTTCTTCCTACACCACCAGGCAAAGATGAAGAACCAAATAACCTGCAACGTTTGGCCTGTAGAGAATGAGAGAAGTTACCAGTTGTCCAGCAAAGACCTGGGAGTGCTGCTGGACAACAAGCTGCCCAGGAGGCAGCAATGTGCCCTAATGGCCAAGAAAGCCAATGACTCCTGGGGTGCAGGAAAGAAGAGTGTGACTAGCAGGTTGAGGGAGGTTCTCCTCATCTCTCCTCTGCCCTAGTCACACCACAGCTGGAGTCCTGGGTCCAGTTCTGGGCTCCCCAGTTGAAGATAGACACAGAACTACTGGAGAGAGTCCAGCAGAGGCTAGGAAGATGCTGAGGGCACTGGAGCATGTCTGGGAAGAGGAAAGGCTGAGAGCCCTGGGGCTGCTTAGCCTGGAGAAGAGCAGAGTCAGAGGGGAGCTGCTCCATGCTGAGCAAGAGCTCAGGGGTTAAGAGGCTGGGACCAGACTCTGCTTAGTGGTGCCTAGGGCCAGGCTAAGGGGCAATGGGCACAAACTGGAAGCCAGGAGGTTCCATCTTGAACTAGAGGAAAATATTCTTTGGTGTGAGGGTGCAGAGCCCTGGCCCAGGCTGCCCAGAGAGCTTGTGGAGTCTCCTTGTGTGGAGAGATTCCAAACTCACCTGGAGGTGATGGTAGGCAAGCTGCTGTGGGTAACCCTGCTTTAGCAGGGAGCTGGGACTGGATGATCTGCAGAGGTCCCTGCCAACCCCTACACTGCTGTCATTCTGTGACATTCCAGATGTACACTTCCAGTAACACTTGTTTCTTGCTGTGCAGCCTGGGTGAGCTTGATGCAGACTAAGCAACATGATGTGCTAGCAGAGTGCTGTACCTCAATTAGCAAACCATCTATCAGCAAATTAAGGAGCTTCTTACTGGAGTCTAAACTTCCTTTGCAATCTATTAGCAGAAGAGAGAGCTAGAGGCATTGCAGGTGAGTCTATGCAGGATGTAGGATAGCTCAACAAGTATGTGATAAGCAGAGATTTTGTCTTGCATTTCTGAAGTGGTTTTGTAAAAACCAAAAGTTAATGCCTGTTATCTGCACACAGTGAGTGTTCTTGCACTCAGAGGTAAACAGGCCTTCAAGCTAAAAGAACACTGAAGGAGGTTTATGCCACATCTTGTTTTGCTGCTGTGAGTAGGGATCCAGGATGAGAGACAGTGTGCTCACTTGTCCCTGCAGTGAAAAGGGCTGCCAGAACAAGGCCCCATCCCTGCTGTGCTCTGCTCTCTCCAAACACTCACCCGATTGTCCGATCTCCTCATGACCAGCGGCGCGGTCCAGAGGCTCGCCACGTCCGAGGGCATCTCCTCAGCATTCTGGGGGAGAAAGAGAGATCATTCTCCTCTATTCCTCCTTCCATGGGCACAGATTGAAACTACAGCTGCTGCACAGCCAGATTCAGCTGCCAGAGGAGTTCGAGGAATTTAACTCAAGTTACTCAATGAGATAATGGAACTGAGCATTCAGAGAGTTCTAGCTATTTATTGATGAGCAACAATGATGTTTCCTCCCAAGATTTAAGCATCTCCAATCCAGTTAGAAACAGTCTTGTGTTTCAGTGGCTTGAAAGCAAATATCCCCTCTAGCTCTTTCAGCAAGTTTCCAAAGCAAAATGCCAACTGTTGCAATAATTCTCTCTCCTGATGCAATTCTTTGCCCACAGGAACAGCAGCACTAGCACTAACTGCTGCTCAGGCACCAAGGAAGTCTCCCTGCCTGCACTGGGAAGGAACACATACAAGAGAGAGACACTGATAAAGGTGATGATAGCTCATCCTGGAAGATTCCCTAGCACCAGCTTTGTGCACTTTGCTAGCAGACAGATGCCCCAGGGACACAGGTTGCTGCAGACCATTCCCACAGGACAGAGTCCATCTCCTTTCCTTTGTACCTACATTCAAGTCTTGCTCATCCAGCAGCTCTAGGAACCCGTCATCATCATCGCTCTCCGATGGAGTCAGAGAGGACTGCTGCAGGAAAGCTGGCCTGAAGTTCTCCTGTTCTCCTGGGGATGTGTCACCCATGGGAAACTGAGACAAGAGAGTTAGTTTGAACCACATCCCTTCTTTTTACTGCAGGATGCAGAGTCAAGGACTGAGCCTCCAGCTGTTTCTGTGGAAGGAAAAAATCATGTTGCTTTTTCTAAGCAAAAGGTTATGGATTAGGTAATATTTTCTTCCTAGATGTCATACCTGGTATGGACAGGAGATCCAGTTGGCACTATACAGTTGGCTTGTTTGAAATGCAGATAAATATCTCCTTGAAAACAATTACAAACTGAATTCCTTTGTGTCCACACTCTTGACCTACTGCAGCCCAACCTCAGCTCTGCAGTGACTCACCTTTCACAGACTGCAAGCAATCCACCTTCCAAACTTCTGACCATCTCACAAGCCAAACACCAGGAGAGTTTCTTATCTCTTGCTAAGTTTTGATAACTTATAAGTTTTCCTCTTTGCCACATGAATAGTGGCAATTCACAGCATTGTCTTAGGACCATAATGCCATTTTTCTTCCTCCCAGATGGCAGGTATGCAGAGTAATAGGTGAGAATGAGGTGTAAAGAGCACTTCAGCACTTACCATCCCAGTTGGAGATGAATTCTGCCTTGGTCCAGGAGCACCTTTTCCATCCCGGGCATGGCTGTGCATGGAACGAGAAGCTGGTTTGGTTGGCTTCTTAAACTCAAAGGATTCCTGGATGAAAAAGGAGCAAAGTGATCACTTCAACAAATTTCCAAACTGTGTTTAGTTGCTAGGATCATTTATCTATTTGTGTTTTTACAGCTCTTCTCTGTTTTGGGTTAAAGTTTCCTGCTGCCAACAGGAATAGCCTAAAGGTCAATGTTTTGTAGTTCCAGAGGTTACAATAGTGATTCATTTAACACAATCAAGCTTTTATCCTCTTGGTATCACTTACAGACTAAATGTTTTTTTGTTTCCTTTGTTAGACACCTTTTCTGCAAAAGAAATCAACTTCAGAGGTAGCCAAGGCTGACACCTGCCCTTCCACAGAGGCCTGCCAGAATCCCTGAGGAGATTTCCAGCAGTGAGGAGGCAAGAGGATGTTTATGCTGTGAGGAACCAGAGCTCCCCATGCCAGCAGTGGAGAGACATGGGGTGATCTAGCACTGGTGCCTAGGGACAGGCCATAGGGCAGTGGGCACAAACTGGAACCCAGGAGGTTCCCTCTGAACTGGAGGAAAATCTTCTTTGCTCTAAGGGTGCAGAGTCCTGGCCCAGGCTGCCCAGAGAGCTTGTGGAATCTTCCTCTCTAGAGAGATTCCAAAGGCACCTGGAGGTGATCCTGGGCAAGCTCCTGTGGCTGACCCTACTTTAGCAGGAAGGTTGGACTGCATGATCCCCAGAGGTCCCTTCCAACCTCCATCATGCTGGGATTTGGGGATTCTGGGAACTAACAAGCTGTCTGGAGGCACCCCTTGTAGCTATCCAAAGCTTGCAGCATGAAGAGATTTCCCCTTGCCATAGCCAAAGGAGTCAGGTTGAGTAGCATGAAGGCAGAGCAGCACAATCAAAGCCTTCCCAGTTTTCATTAGCCTACAGTTAGTTTGCAGTCACTACTACATCAGCTCTGCTGCACTTCACTGCCACTTGAAGCTATGTCTGAACTACCACCATGCAGAGTAAGAGAAGCCCTTTTCCCCCCTATCTACTGCTGAAGGAAGGGTTGTGCTGCCTCTTACACCATATCATCACAAGCCACAGAAAACAGCACTTACATTCTCCTTATTCTCCTCTTGCTCCAAGAGCTGAAGAGCATCACTCTCCAGAGAGTCAGAATGGTTCCTCTTCAGAGCAGGGCTGGCTCCTAGCAGGTTTTGCTACAACACAAGGACCAGGTCAGTGTTGAGCAGTAGTCTTTGCACAGCTACATTTTAAGCTAAACATGAGTTAGTAACAATGGTAATATCTCTACACACTGGTACAAGTCCAAAATGCTTCAACTGCATTAGGGACAGAGCCACAGCAGTGAAATTTCACACCAGCTTGAATGAGATTTGGAGTTTACCAGCTGTAATTTTGACAGTTTTCATTCAGCACCACAGCAGCAGCTGTTCTTGAAGCCAGAAAATTAGCAAGTTATGGAAGGTATCCAGCTAAAAAACACTTAGCAGGCTAAATCCTTTAACATTTATCCATCATCAGTCCCACCCTCACTTACAGGCAGAGAATGTATTCTTCTGAAAGGCATCCGAGCACTGCAGTGAGAGAGAAACAAGGCTGATTGCAACATTTTGCTTTAAAAAGACAGCAACATGAGTAAAAATTCCTTCCCTCCCCAGTAAAACTCCATAAGCTACAACAGTCACTGACAAAGAAATTAAAACAGAATCACACTTACTTCAGCCTGCTAGATTCCAGAATTGCTTTCTCAAACCTAAAAGCAAGGGAGAGGCCCCACAGTTAGTGTGCCAAAAATCAACCTTGTGTTTAAGGCATGGAGTGTTACACTAAGCAGAAGCCAACATGCTTCTTGAAGACACTTTGACTTCCTCAAAGCTGTTTACAGCCAGTTTATCCCATCCCAGCTTTGAAACCTGAGCTAGACTCCTTCTCCCCTCCTTTCCCTAAAGTGTTTTCAGCATTGTTTAGCCAAGAAGCTCAGTTGAAGGAAGAAAAGCCTAGTGACTCGGGGACCAAGGACATCTGTTCCCCCAGCACTAGGACAGAAGATGCCAGGGCATGGGTGGAGTCACCATCCCTGGAGGGGTTTCAAAGCCATGGAGATGTGGTGCTGAGGGACATGGCTTAGTGGTGACCTGGCAGTGCTGGGAAATGGTTGGATTAGTGATCTTAAAGATCTCTTCCAAACCATACAGTTCTGTGAGTCTATGATTGTAATTAAAGAGTGGCAAAAATCAAAGCTCAGAGCAGCTGTTTGTTATCACTTCAGGCATACACAATCATTAATCAAGTGTTACAGAGTCAGAGCGTTAGGGGTTGGAAGGACCCTAGAAAGATCATCTAGTGCAACCCCCCTGCCAGAGCAGGATCACCTAGACCAGGTCACACAGCAATGTGTCCAGGCAGCTCTGCAATGGCTCCAGACAAGGAGACTCCACAGCCTCCTGGGCAGCCTGGGCCAGTGCTCTGGC
>VWZO01004823.1:0-36719 GCA_013396975.1 Bucco capensis
GCCGCGGGGCCGGCAGGTGAGGGCCGGGCGGGGAGGGCAGCGCGCCCGGGGCCGGGCAAGGAGGCAAGAGGGCGAGGCCTCGGGGTCCCTGGCTGGGGCCTGAGCGGCGGGGCCAGGCGCGGGGAGGGAAGGCGGGGCATTGCCTCGGGCCCTGCGGAACTGGAGCTGTGCCGTGCCGTGGGGGAATCGGCCTCGGGCCGAGGCCCTTGCTGCTTGGCTGCCTGCGCTCTCTGTTCGCAGGGCTGTGGGCACAGCCGAGGCTCCTGGAGACCGGTGGAGGGCAGCGAGCTCCCGAGGACTCAGTCACATTCCTCTGCCACGGAACTGGCTTCGCCTTTGCTGGTTTCACAATTAGGTGGTACCTTCAGACCCCTGATGGCACAATCCAGTGGGTGTCCTACATCAGCTCTTATTCCTCAAGCACTGAATTTGGGCAGTCAGTGAAGGGTCGAGCCAGAGTGTTCCGGGACGATTCCAAGTCCGAGTCGTCCCTGTCCCTGTGGGCCCTGCAGCCCCGGGACTCTGGCCGCTACTTCTGTGCAATTGCACGGAGACAGGAAATCCAGCTGAGCTCTATCACAAACCTTCTGCCAGTGTCCCTGCTCTGCACCTTGGACATGGAAAGTCCCATAGGCTCCCAGAGATTTGTGTTGCTACAGCATACAGTTTTCAAATGTTTCATTCTAAGAGGGACTCTTTTATCTGGTTGTGTTCCCAGCGCTCTACCCTTCTGCTTGCTCTCTTCCAATATCTCACCCCAATTCTTCCTCCTCTCACACTGTCAAAGTACTTAATCTTTGNTCTCGCCATCAGCTGCAGACACAGCCTCCTATTTCTGCAGCGCCAGAGAGCTGGAGAAGGGCACAGTGCTTAAAACAGCCAGGGCCAGGGCAGAAAAGGAAGGAGAGGCTTTAAACTCAGCCAGGTCTTTTGTGGTGGGCTGCAAGAAGACTTCTCAGGAATGGTCTGGGCTGGCCTTCTTGGAAAGGGTCATAGAGGGGCTGCAGCAGCAGAGTCCTGCTCAAGCACACACAAACTCTATGAATATGTAATATTTTGTTAAACTTCTTCCATTCTTCCGTCTCACCCACAGGCAGAAAGTGACAGGGTCTTTTTATTTTGGAAGAAGCACAGTAAGTATCTCAGGAATTAAACTTTTAGCGTGGAAGGGCAGAACTTAATGGCATTTAGATACTTCATGTTTTTCAGGGATTCTCAGAGTAGTGTTGCAGCAGCAGCATGTAACAATGGTCAATTTTGTCTGAGCAGAGAGTTTCACTGCACCAGGAACTACGCTGCCAAGACGATCATTCTCAAGATGTAATGAAAAATTACTTCTTTCCAGTCCTTGCTTTGGCTCCATGTGAATAAACACGCATGATCTGATTCTGAGCATGGACCATTCATTTTTTTTTTGGCAGCGTAGTTTTCATGGAAGAACATTTGCATGTATATCCCTATGTATCCATAAGCCAATGCATCCATATTCTTGTGTGTGTGTGGTGCACGCTGCCCTTGGCATCCTTTTCAAGAGCTAGACACATGGGGGGTCACTTATCTTTGCCTTGATTACCACCTTTGACTCCTCAAAAAATTCCTGCAGTGGATTAATTCAACCCAGTGGACAGTCTGTCAGGCCTCTAATGCCAGATATTCTGCAAAGACTATAAATACAAAGCAAATGCTACTTTATTTCTTCTGTTGTCATCCTCCTGTCTTCTTGCCATCAGCAGCTGAAGGACTTCCCCAAGCAGATATTGTAGATCTCTTTTTAAATCACTGCTTATTTCTGTCCTCTGCATACTGAGGGTTCTGACTTAACTGATCTTATAATATTTAGTTTCCTAGGATCATCTCTAGTGTCTCCATGGAATCCATGACTAAGTAACATTTCTGTCTTGGAAGAAAGGTTGAATGGGGTGGTTTTCTCCACAGAAGAACATAATGCCCACCACATCATTTAAGAGAAAAGTCACCTTCTTGACAGATGTATCCCATAACCAGTTCTTGCCAATAAAAACAATGGACACAGCATCTTATGAATTTGTGATGAAATCAGGTGGACTTAGTGGGAGCAAGGCTCACAGTGAGCTGTTCCCCAAAAAAGGAAATTATGTTAAAATGCAAGTGGAAATTTTCTGGGGGGGTCAAGAAGAATTATGTTGGAAAGGCCAGGTTAATTTCTTTTGGAAAGAAGCAGAGTAGACCTTTCAGTGAGGGCTGAAGGAAATTCAAACAACCATGCATGCACAAACCACTTGTTAGTTCCCCTCCAAAACATACTTTCATCTGCCTAGGACAGTTTTCTACAGGAAAGGAGGACTCCCTCTCCTCTCATTTCCTCTAAGGCAGAGCTCAAGGAGAGGTCTTCAGGTGAACCCAGACAGCCTAAACCTTATCCCTAATGTGTGGTTGGCAGTTTTGGAGTGCGTCCTGCACTGGAGGGGATGCAGCAGGACAGAGAAAGAAAACGCAAAGGCAGAACTCTTAAACCAAGCAAATCCAAGCGTGTGGCTTGCAGGAGGCTGTGAAGACAGGTGTGTCTCCGTGGCAACCCAAGTGGAAGCAAGCTGTTTAACCTCATGTGAGAGCTGAGAGACAAGCAGGGTGTCATCTTCCTGCCCTGAAGATTTGGCAGCAAGCGAACGGTGTGGGAGAGGCACTCATATGTACCCAGGCCTGTCAGGAGGTATTTAGAACTTGTTTCCTTTGTCCTCCCAACAGTTCAAGAGACTAAAAGTATCACATCATCCAACTTGACAACTTCCCTGGGGGTGTGAGGCAATAAGGAAGGGAAAATAATTTGACATGATAAAAGGAATAGCAGATGAACATGCCCATGTTAACAATGGAAAAATATAATAGCACTGGTACAAAAAACAGTGATTAAAATTGAGAAATACATCTTTGTACTTGGTAGCGACAATAATGCAAATAGGATAATAGAATCATAGAATCATTTGGGTTGGAAGGGACCTCTGGAGGTCATCTAGTCCAACCCCTCTGCAGTGGCCAGGGACATCCCCAACTAGATCAGCTTGCCCAGAGTCCTGGCAAGCCTCACCTGGAATGCCTCCAGGGATGGGAACTCAACCACCTCCCTGGGCAACCTGTGCCACTGTTCCACTACCCTCATGGTAAGAAGCCTTTTCCTAATATCCAGTTTAAATCTACTCTTCTGTAATTTAAAACCATTGCCCCTTGTTCTTTCACTGCAGGCCTTTGCAAACAGGCCCTCTCCAGCCTTCTTGTAAGTTCCCTTTAGGTACTGGAAGGTCACTAGTAGGTCCCCCTGAAGGCTTCTTTTCTCCAGGCTGAACAATCCCAGCTCCCTCAGAATACAATCTGCATGAGTATAATCTGCATGGAATCACACAACTTTGTGAAAAGGATGAAATAATGCTATTTCCTTTTGTGTGGTAGAACCAGATTTGAGAATTCAGAAACTGTTCCACAATTCCAGGTAGCCATTAATAAAAATCACTAAAGTAAGGTAAAAATCACAGTAAAAGCCAACTTCAGACAATCATAACTGGATGTTCCCCACCTTCAAATTCAGCTAAAGGCACCTGTAAATAAACTCAAAGTCCAAAGACTAGCCAACTCAGTGGTCAAATAATCTGGCCATAAGATCAAAGAAACTAAAGAAAAAATGGTGCCTATAATCAGGAAAAAATACCTGAGGCCCTTATAAAAATGACACTCAAACAAGAGATATTAAAAATAAAAACACATGAGTAAATAAGCAACTTTAGCACATCAAGGCAAACAGAGTCCATTAAACCACCAGCAGCTAAAGCAAAATAATTTCTGAACAATTCATAAATATGGACTGATTTTCTATTTGGCATGAAAATAGGCTTTGAGAATAGAAATACTTGGAGGTCCAGAAAGAGTCAGGAAGTGCAGAATGAAACTAAACTGAAAATAAATGACTGAGGCAACTGGTGCTCAGACAGTCTTTAGAAGATTTCACCCTAACTCTCCTGATGCTTGTCAGAAGCAGCAGTCAGGTCCTTGAAGTGAGGACAGCTCTAACAACTCAAATGGAACATTTTTTTTTCTTTTTGACAAATACAGGCAATATTTTGGTGAGAGATTAATACTGCCTTATCTGCCAAAAACCCAGTGCTGATAATTTTATTTTTAGTGTATAGCAACCTCTCTGGAACAGTATTGGATTTCTCAGAAGTAGAACAGTACAGAGGAAGAGGAAAATAAAATCTAGCTCTTCAAAGAACATGAAAGAGGAGACATCACCTGGCACTGAAAACAAATGTTTTTTGTAGAACTGTCTACCACTGTGTGGACTACGTCCCACAGTGACTGCAACAGCCTGAACCACCGTGCACAAATTGTCCCACTCACTGACTTCTCTTGAAGGTGGAAACATTGTGCCTACCTAGTCTCTTTTTCCTTGGACAACTGTGTACATATACACAGATTTGATTCCCAGAATGAGTTAGACAGCAGGAATACCTTTCTATACAAGACATTTTAGACTTCTGATCTTCAGCTCAAGCTGAGCAAGTGGGGATTAACCTACTGTATTTGGATATTTCCATTTAAGCGTAGTATTATTTTGTCTCTGTCTGAAAGCACAGAGGAGGTAAGACTTGTTTACACTTTTTATGGTAAGAACAATTGTCTTTTTAGCTTCATCTCCAACAGTAGCCAGGAGCAGATGACTGAAGAACAAGAAGAGGAGACTAAAAAGGATGCTTCCCACTAGTAATCTCCCAAATACTTAATATCAGAACAAGGACTTTGAATCACACAGAGTACCTTTCTATTTCCCATTTATGAGTTTATTCATGAGTCCCTTGTTCATTATTTTGGCCTTCTGCCACCTTTGCTTGACTTACCGCTTTGTCAAAATGAACCATTCTTGAGCTTGAAGGAGCTAATCTCTGAAAATCAAGCAGCAATCGTAGACTCCTCCTTTGTCCAGGACCAAGAGTTCTTGGGATTCTTCCAAGCACATCCCTGAAGAGTCCAAAATCTGCTCTCCTGAAGTCCAGGGCTCTGGTCCTGCTTTTTGCATTGCTGTCTTCTCTCTAGATCCTGAGTTTAAACACTGCATGGTCACTACAGCTAAGACTGCCCTTGCCCTTCAAATTTACCACCAATTCTTGCTTATTTTCAAGAAGGTCCAGCTCACCAGCACTTGTGTCTGGAAATTTTCATCAGTACACTCCAGAATACTGCTCAATTGTCTGTGCCCTGCTGTGCTGTCCCACCGACTGACATTTGACATAGCTCAGGTACCCCTTGAGGACCAGTGAATGTGGGCTTTCTTCCGCTTGTCTGAATAAGACCTTGTCTACTTCTTCCTGATCAGGTGGTCTCTAGAGGCTACCCACCACACTGTCACCCTTGGTTGATCTGTCCTTTAATGCTAACCCGTACACTATCAGCTGGCTCATCATACATCCAAAAACAGAGCTCCATGCATTCCAGATGTTCTTTCACAGACATGCAATTCCTCTATCACACCCTCACATCCTCTTTACTCAGCAGCCTGGCTTCATCCATTAGAGTACTTCTGTAGAAGACCTCTCCATTCCTCCATGGTCCCATAGCTCTGCAACCAGATTGCAGAGTTAAAACTGGCCTATGTTGGAGAGGAACCCAGGCAATGTGCACTTACCTGTAGTTCACCATGCATTTCAGTTCTTGGGTCACATCTCATATTGTCAGTGAGCTCATAGCCTGCAAATGCTAGCAGGGTTCCAGTGTCTCTTCTTTGTTCCCCATACTGCATGCATCTGGGCGCAGGCACTGTAAAAAGTTACCTAGCCATGCTAATTGCCCAGAAACTGTATAAGGTCTTTCTTTTTTCCCATAGATACTTCTTTATTTAAGTTCACACACTTGAAGTTCACTCCTTTCAACAGCTCCTCCTTCCCATTTTTTTAAAATTACTAAGTCTGTTCTGTGCATTTCACTCCTCATAGGTTTTGTAACAACCAATACCACCACATTTTCACTTGATTATTTATTATCCTCTTCCTCCCCTGTTATTTCTAGTTTAAAACTCTTCTTCTTAGGTTGGCTAGTCTGTTGGCAAAGATGTTTTATGTCTCATTTATTCAGGTGGATCTCTGGTTCCAAACAGTTCTCAATCCTCAAAAAATATCGAGGGTCATAGGAACCAAGTCCCTTTTGCTCATTGCAGCTTGTGTAACCAACTGTTGACCAGCAGGATCCATCCACTCCTCCTCCTCACCACCCTGCCCCTCACCAGCAGGACCAAAGAGAATACCATCTGGGCCCACATGCCCTTGACCATCATGCCCAGAGCTTGCTTGCTACCTTCCAGGACTCCCCACATGGAAGAGCAGCAAGGCCTAATAATCTGCAAGTGTAGTAAATTTCACAAGTCTTTTGACAATGTCCGCAATACAATTCCATGTCAAGCAGTAAACCTTCTTAGATGACAGGTCCAGCTGTCAGAGGGGGCTTCTGTTCCTTGCAGTAGGAAGCCTTCCATCTCTAACAGCACTTTTTCTGGTGTTCCTGTGTGGCTCGTGGTCACTGGACTCAGACAACTCATTTGAAAAATGTCCCAGATCCTCATGTGCTATGGCAGCACTGAGTCTATTCTGTAGTTGTAAATCCCCAGTTGAAGCAAGAGCCTTCCTCTTGGTGCCAGAAGCCACAAGCTCCCAGCCTTTGTTATCATAGGAACCTCCATTTTGCAACCTGACGGGACACACTAAACCTGCCTCTCCTTTGTTAGAAAAGAGAGGCTTTTGAAGGTGCAGAATCTCAGAGATTGAGTCCAATACTTGCCATGAATGTCCAGATAATAGTAATGATGCAGGAATTGATTATCATGAAGGATTTGATCAATCTGTAACAACTCCTTTACTCTTTAACAGCCACTTAGGTTACTATTCCTCTACCTAACAAAGAACAATCATTTTGCCTACTTTCTCATCTTACATAAAACAGCATGAAGACTTTGTAAGCCACCAAGTGACCCCCAGACACCAACTCTAAGAGCCCCAATGAGGCACATTCCTCATGCTTCTGAGCACCGAAACCAAATTCAAGGTGAGAACATTTCCTGCAGCCCAGAAGAATTTTCAGAAATGCTTTGAGTCAGCACTAGAAGTACTGATACTTTTTTCCTGCCTTCTATCCAGCTTAACATCTTGAGACTTTTCAGAGGTGTAATGTAATCCCCAAGTTTTCACCTACAATTCAACCTTTTTAGTATTATTTTAGAACCTATGCTGAAAGCCGTATCATACTTCTTCATGTGGTATGTTTGGTCAGAAACCACCCAAGAAGTCATGTGACTGCCTGTATAATCCAAAATTCTGTGTAGTGAAAAAGAAGGAAGAGGCTGTTTTTGTAATGAAATGTATCACTGTGTTTGGGACTTGGGAGTACCACGATAATATGAACAACACAGGGGCCTGTACAAAAACCCAAAGAAGGAAAAAAGGCAGTATATTTTGGGGAAGAAAGGAGATTGACCACTGAAATGATTCATTTGAGGAGACAAATGCAGCATAATTTTCATATTTCTATTTATTTTGGAAATACAAAGCTCACAGGGTTTCTACAAGATGGAAGAAAAGGAGAACTTGGAAAATCTGAAAGTCAAGATACTTGATATCACTGAACTATTTAAGTGTTGTTTTTCCCTTTCCAGCTATGGAAGAAAGTGTGATTGTGGATACTCTCATGGAGCTGCACACATGGATAACTGGGAAAAATATCTCCTGATTTTACAACACTTTTGAACACCTTGAGGACAAAGTTATTTATTGGAGTAAGTATCAACACTGTGAGGACAGATAAGCTTATATTTGGAAGAGGAACCACTCTCACAGTTGAACCAAGTAAGTATCTTTATTTTATTTCTAAAAATTATGTTAAAATTAAGGTGAGGAAGTATAAAGAAATCTAATGTTTTCAGTTCACTCTCAGAATTTTCTTCTGCAATAATCCCTAGAGAGTACTGTCTCTGGCCAGGGTTTCAGGCTGAAACTTCTGCTTGTATCTGCTTAGGAAGGCTTCAAGGGAACAACTGTGGCACCATTACACCATGATTCCCAAACACCTGGTATGCATTACTTAAATTTACCGTGGTTTAATTTATTCCCAGTCTGGATTCCCAGAGCTTTCTGGCTCAAATGTGAAATATCTCATTCTCCAGTGTATTTTCACTGCCTTATTTTGAGCAGGAATGCACAGCTCAGTGAAGAGCTGACAGTGGAGAGAAGGTTTGAGACAGATCTTTTGTTTTCTTGTATGAGTTTTTGACTCTGATACCACACTTGTAGTGTCACCAGGCAATTAATTCCACTCATGAGGAGACAGAGGAGGAAGGAGGTTAAATATCCTTGAGCTTATATTTTCACAACTGTCTCATATCCAAGAGGACTTAGAATAAATGAAAATTGGTACCAAGTTGCCTAGGCTCTGAAAACACAGATATGGTGAGTAAGGGTCATAACAAGCCTTAGTTCTTCCTATCTTTATTTGGAATTTCCTGATGTACAAAAAAGGTGAATGCCATCCCAAGATTTTCTGTGGGGCTGTGAATGTCTGGGCAACAGGGGAGTTTGTTAGAGTGATCTCTGTATGCTAAACCTCCAGGTGCATACCTTGAGCCTCGTTAAAATGCTTTCAGAGATCTGCATGTGTTTAAAATGCTGTAAAAATGTCCCATGTAATTTTACATACCTAAACCATCTTCATTTCATTCCAGAAGTACATAGGGCTTCAGGGTCCAGGTCTGTAGGCTATCCTGCATGGGAATAAATGCCTATTTTGGAAATACTTAAGTCTATTTTCTATTCCAGAGGGACAAAAGAATTGAAAGTTATCATACTGAGGAAAGATCTGTTCTTTCCAACCAACTGCTCCTCAGTTGCAAATGTAGAACCAGAAGAAACTGCCAGATTCTATTATTTTAATTAACATGAGTCTACTTTGATTTGAAGATGACGTAGCTCATACATAAAGTCTCCCATAGAGAAGAGTAGAATTTGGCAAGAAAGCAAGCAACCAAAGAGCTGACAGGTAAAAGATTGAGCAAAGGTGTTGCCATATCAGACATTGACAGCAATGCTGATCTGATACTCTTGTTTATCATGTAAAGCACTTATAGGTCTTTTGAAAAAAGTTTAGCATATTGATCCTTCTGCCAACCAGCAAAGCTTTATTTCTCATCAGCTGGAGGTAGCATGTGGGTCACTGACTTCAGCAAGGTATTCTTGGTTTAAGGAAATGTTACAGTACATTACTCAAAATTCTAAGGCATCTTCACTGAGTTTCCCACAACACAGGTGAGAGAACAATTCCATTTCACAAAACAAAAATATTAGCCTTGTCTTCTCCTCTACAATGAAATGCTTTAAACCATTCTCTTTCTATTTTTCCTGCCTATCTACCCTCTCTGAAATCCTAATGCAAAATTTTATGAAACCTTAGTTGACTGAAGTTTCTATACTGATCAGTGATTTCTCTTTTTCTAGCTAAGGATAGGATGACATTTTCAAAGCTGGACAAAGACTTTAGGATTACATTTCACAGTAAATATAAAAGGCCTTAAGCATCTACACTATTGAAACAACAAGTTGAGGCCAAAATTTCCAGAGTTTGAGCAACCTGAACATTTAGTTGTTAATTTTGAATTTCTTTGGGAGATATTAATAAGCATATTAAGATGCTAAAAGCAGACATACTTTATTAATTGAATCTTTGAGAATTCCCCAAACCAAAATGACATAGAAAACCATGCACTATAGCATATTCAAAGCACAGTCTCTGGGGCACTTAGTTAAGGACAGATAAGGGTTTTGTTTTGTTTTTTTTTATTGTAGAAAAAGCTGTAATTAAATCTACTAAGGCAAATAACATTATGGAATATGGAACCTTCCCGTGACTTTGCAAGATTAAAGGAAAAAAAAGTACATCTTTCTGTGCTAATAAAATGCTGCTGTCAGGACATAATACACACATCCCTCCCAAAAGCAGGTAGTGGTAGAATTTGTTGCTCTATTTTCTGGTAATGCAAAATAGCAGGACTCAGTTGAGGCTTTTGAGGTCTGATAGAGAAATAATTCTGCTTTATTGGTTACAACTGCACTGTGTACATTTGTTCTTGCTGAAGAACAAGCAGCCAGTAAAGCTTGCCAGCAGGCTCTTTTGAGGTCAGAAAACATAAAAAGCCTTCAAAGATCTCAGATAATAGACTAATAGGCTCTGGCAAAGCCATGTTATAGCACCTGGAAAGGAAATGTGTGTAGGAGGAGTAGCAAACTGAGCCTTTTCTTTTTACATGTTTTAACTGTGTGTAACTGCTGGTCTTGTCTTTGGGAAGGGGACTCAGCTGACTGTGGAGCCGAGTAAGTCTGCTTCATGCATTAACCTCTTCTGAGTTTTTGTTGTTTGGATTTTTACTTTTTTCCTTTTCTTTCTCATTAAACAGGCAACCACTCCCTCATGCTTTATAGTCACTAGTTAAACCTTAGGCTTTTGATGTACAACATTTATTTATGCAATTAGATAATCTGAGTGTCAAAACCATCCTGATCCCACTTTTCAGGAGTTGCCAATAGCCCAATACTGAGGAATTGAGGTGAAAGGCAATAACTTCCTCGGGATTGGGATATGGGTGCTGAGGAAAGAAAGTAAAATCAAAGCCTCTTGATCAAGCCTTGAAAAAATACCCTCTGATGAGCAAAATATTAGAACAAAGGGGTCTCTTGACCAGACTGCAAGGCAGATGCCATGCAAAACTCAAAGCCAAATGCAGCTCTATTAGCACAAACATCTGTCAGGATACTTCTGTCAAATTGGACATGTAAATACTTTTTGGTATGTCTGCTAGCCTTTTCTAAGCTGAGCCTTTTGGGCAAGGAGGAGTGCTAGAAGATTCCTTTCACTTTCATATTTTTATTATAATTCATGTTGTCCTGACATTGGCATATGGAATCACTCTAGCTTCTCCACCTGAGGGCCTGAGGTTGCCTGAGGGCAAAGGTATTTTATTTTAAAAAACCATAATGATATCTTAATGATTTGCTGGCTACCAAATTATTTTGAAACAAGTATATTTCATTACCTGCTTGTTTTATGAGAAATTCCCAGAAAGTGCTGCTGCTATATAGTTGAAATTTGGCCTTTTGCAGTTGTCAGGCCTTTGTCATTCATGTATGTTGGTTGGAATCAGGAATTCAACTGCAAAATTCTTTCCAAACTGAAAAAATACATCTAAAAGTATCTCTTCTGAAAGATGCATGGAAGAACAAGAACCCCCAATCCTGTGAAAAGCTGTCAGCATCTTTCATTTTCTTTCAAAACTCAAGTTCTAGGGCATATTTTTCGTGACTCAATGTTTGTTGGTAGCTTAAGGCTAAGGAACTACCACTGAAGGTTATTACACTAATCTAAGGACAATTGTAAGAAGATTTGTCCATGGACATTGAAAGTTCATAGGCCTTGAGGTGTTCTTCTCTTCAAATCAATTTGTTGTACAAATTCTGCTTTATACTTTTAACTGCCCCAGGAGCTGAGACACTAACAACTTGGCGCAGCACATGGATGAAAGGTCACACTTTTTGGAACAGGCACAAGAATTTTTGTTGAATCCTATTCTCTTTTCTGCTTGTCTGAAGACTGGGTTGGAATGTCTTACACCATGTCTAGTGGGTAAAACCTCCCCCACAATTGAAATTTCTTGACATTATCAGAAACTCCTGGAGAAGTGGAGATATACAATTCACAGACTTCCAATTGCATGTCTCCTACTGTCCCATCTTAGACAAACATCCTTCTTGCATCTGAGCATTTGTTATTGAGATCAACCTTTTTCCTCACTCTAGCAGCAGAGCTTTGTTTCTGCAAGCAATGTCATTCACTAGAGTAACCTTGCACAAGAGTGAAGCAACAAACAGACTTCTCTTTGCCCTACCACTCTTGCTATTGTTTGATCTTTTAGCCACATCACAACTTGATTTGGGGGAGGGGAGAGAGAGTAAAGGCAAACCAGTTATTCCCTCATATCTCATGAATATGCAGGACAGTCCTTGACAGGTTTTTTTTTCTGTAGGAATTAAGTTGTTGAGAAAGCAGAATAATTTGACTCTAATACCAAAGTTCTCAATTGCAGGTCCCTACTTACAAAATAAAGAACTCACATATAGTAATGAGCTTTGGCAAAGGGAAGGTTAGAGTCCTGTAGAATTAAAGTTTCTATAAAAAACCTACTCTCATACACTCTGTCTTCGATCTGATCTCTTGGAAGCAGCAGCAAGAAATAATGACAAAAAAGGCAGTTATTCATTAATAATGTTAGGAATTAGTCACAGCTGGAGTATACAAGAACTTTAAGTGACTTAGCACTCAGGTAAGATTGCAATAAAATCAAATCATACCCAAACAATGCTTTTTTTAACAGACAATCAAAATCGTTCTGCTCCACAAGTCATTGTGATGAAATCAAAGAAACAGAAAGAAGATGGCAGCGTTGGGAAAGCAGCTTGTTTGGCAAGGAATTCCTATACAAAAAATATCAGCCTGGAGATGTCCCCTGATGAAGTCATATATGAACAGAGTACACCTGTTTTGACACCAGAGGGGTTGTACAATACTATTAAAGTGGTCAATGTGACAAAAGGCACAGAGGTGACCTGCATGGCTAAATCAGATGGCAGCACAGTCAACGCAACATTGCCAGGTACAGTTTTGTGGTACAGCTTCAACTAATTTCTGGAGGCAGTGTCTTCCAGAGCTTGCTGTTTCTCCTGCTGGTAAGCATTGCCCTAGATAACCAGCAGAAATGGGAAAGGCAGTGCTAGCTTTATGGTTGGACTCGGTGACCTTAAGGGTCTTTTCCAACCAAAATGATTCTATGATTCTAAGACATCTGATACTTAAGGAAGTAGAGCTGAAAGATATTTAAAAGCATCAAAAATAAATGGTCTTATCTGTTCAACAACTTGGAGTTGCCTTTTTTTTGAGGGATAAAAACCCCACAATCTTTTTGAAATATACACATTTACTTATGATTAAAACGTCACCACATAACAACAAACCTCTTAGAGCACAGCCTGACACAACCTTTCTAAAAAAAACCCAAAAGTTAAAGTGATGATGTGTTTGCCCTCATAAGACCTGATCTGGAGTACTGCATCCATCTCTGGGGCCCTCAGTGTAAGAAAGATGTGGACCTGTTGGAGTGGGTCCAGAGGAGGTCCATGAAGATGATCAGAGGGTTGGAGCACCTCCTCTATGGGGACAGGCTGAGACAGTTGGGATTGTTCAGTCTGGAGAAGAGGAGGAGGCTTTGAGAATACCTCACAACAGCCTTCCAATATCTAAAGGAGGCTTACAAAAGGGAAGGAGAGAGACTCTTTACCTGGTCAGAAAGCAATACATCAAGGGGAAATGGTTGCAAACTAAAAGCAGGGAGATTTAAATTGAATATTAGTAAGGAATTCTTCACTCAGAGAGTGGTTAGGCACTGGAACAGGTACACCAGAGATGTTGTGGATGCTCCATACCTGGCAATGTTCAAGGCCAGGCTGGAAGTGGCCCTGGACAACCTGGTCTAGTGTGTGACATCCCTGCCCATAGTGGGGGGGTTGGAACCCTTTGATCTTTAAAGTCTTTTCCACCCCAGACCACTCTATGATCTTATTATTCTATGATTCTGTGTTTTGAGATTTTTTTAGTATGTGGTTTTTTGTTTCTTTGTTGTTTTTTTTCTTGTCTTAAACCACTTTTTATATTTTGAGAGATTGTTTTTGTCATCATGAAGCTCATTCAAATGGTAAAAACAGAAATCTCATGAATTTTTTTGTTTCCTGCAATTGCATGGGGAAGTTTTCTCCTCAGATTAGTGTTGGAACTATTGGGAATGGCCCACACATTCCTGTGGAAAGGGTTGTATGAACATTTTGTTTGTAATCAATTTTAAAGTGTGGATATAATTTATAATGCTTTTTCTTTATCAAGCTACAGAAAAGGAGGCTGAAGAACCAGAGACAAGGAAGGTTTGTGACACCACAGACACCTCTACACAAGGTTAGTTACCTAAATAGACTTGGAAGTTGCATTACTGTGTCAGGGATAAATGCATGGATATGTTTTTTTCTGAGGAGTATAGGAATCCAAACACAACATCTTCAACAAACACAACCTCCTTTTCCAAGGCACTTGGTTTAGTAAGAGACAAGCAACAGGAAGCAAAATCCACTCTAGACAGATATCCTCCTCCCTTGTTGTTGCCATGTTTCTCTATCATCGTTTCTTTTGCTGCTGTTTCTTTCCCCAAAATTATTACCTGTGTTTTTTTATACTTTCTAACAATATCACAGTAGCCAAATCTAGACCATGATTCTCTTCCATTTTGTCTCTATCACTAAGCAGACACTGAAGTGGAAAAAGCAAACATGCTCTCTATGGCTGTGTTGGGTTTGAGAGTCCTGCTGGCAAAAGCCATTGCCTTCAACACGCTCATGAGTATCAAGTTGTTTCTCTTCTGAGGTAAGGGAGCACATAGCTGGATTCTTAGAAAAACCAGAAGTGCATGCCAGGCATGACCACCTATCTTTGTGTACTACTCTAACTCCAGGTTCATCTGCTCCTCTTTCCTTTAAATAATTCTTAAAGGTTTCTGGGGAAACAAGCAATGACAATGACAAAACCAAAACCAAAACCTAACCCCAAAACATCCAACTAAAACCCCCATCCTCCTCCCAAACCACAAAGAGAATAGTCTCTTTCTGTCTCCAAAGCTCAGTTCTTGGTGGCTGGTCCCCAAATTTTTTTTGCAGCAAAGTTTCTTTGCCAGAGCAACTGAGGTATTACCAGAAGTGCCTGAAAGATGTCTCATTGACTGTTTCAAGTGGCAGAGCAGAAAGCCTGGAGAAAAATCAAGACAGATAAGGAGTCAAAAGCAGGGCTCCCAGAATGCAAACATGAAGTAGTGGGAGAAAAGAGAGAAGGGAGGAGGATTTTCAAATTAAGATATCCAAAGAGACACATAAGATAATCCAGCCTATGTTTTGTGAGTCTACCTGTCTTGATCTGGTAGATATCAAACAGTGAAAAGTAAGCTCAATTGCATTCAACACAGTTTAAAATACACTTTGATCTTCCAGACAGTGGAGAAGAAAGGCATCAGCAATCTGAGGAACAGCAGGAGAGCATGTGTGCCTGCAGCACAATGGGTTGAACAGCCAATGTAAAATCTGCTGACAATAACCATCCAGAACACTCACATCACCTTCCAATTGAGACATTTTTCTGCTGTTGAATCCTGCCTAGCTAGTTGATTTTGTTTGGAGAGTTGTAACTGCTTTTGCTATTTCTCTTTCTCTGTGAGCTGAGGAAAGTGTATTTTTGTCACCCCCCCTACTAAGTAGAAATTGATCTCCCAACTCTTCTAGCTTTTCCATAGAAGCATCCAACCTACTTCAGTGGTTTTGAAAAATCCAATACTCACTACAGATGTATGATCCTTCCAAAACACCTTTTACAGGCATGTTGTGTTGCTTTCTGTAGGACTGATGTATTACTGCTCAGAGAATTTAGACACAGTAGATGTTATTTACAGCTTTAATGTTTTTAGATAGCTTTAATAACAATAATTTCCTAGTGTAGATGAGAAGACCTGTGTTGGATCTAAAATGATTCTATTCAGTCACATAATGCTCAACAACAGAAGCTTTTCTTTATTAAACCTGAATTTCTTCTGCAAAGTATAAGGCACATGCATTTTAGATTGCTTCAGTAATGAGCAAAATAAAGTTTTACTAAGTCAAAATGCTGTGTTTTGGTCTATACCTTTCATTCTGGATTTGGGATGGAGACTGCTGAAACTCAGCTGTCCGAATGACCAGTAAGATAAGAAGTACAGCTTTGATAATATAGATTTCCTGTTGGCTGAATTCTCTTTGGCACAATAAAAAGCTTCAGCAGGGCCATGAATTGTGGACTTAAGAGGATTTGAATGAGGTGTGGTCTTTCAGATCACTTTGAATAGACCCCAGCAAGGTATTTTGCATCATAGCAAAAAGAGACATATGAGAGAAATCAGTTAAAAGACAGCTAGATATGGGCATGTGGAAGGAAAATATACATATCAAGAGGAAGAAAACATGCTGGTTTTTTCCACTCATTGATACTAGGAAGAGGCCAACAGGAAAGAATGTGGTGGTTTGATGGAGTGATAGCTTCCACAGCAACTTGGTTATTAGTCAGAAAGACCCCAACACACACATTCCCCAACTCATCTTTCTCTCACAGGCAACAGGCAGGATGTTGTGGTCAACATTTATGACTAAGTTACACTATGCAAGATTAACTCCTCCTTGTCTTGAAAAACAAGTTAACCACATCCTGAAGGGAAGTAAGATTTTTCACATACTGAGTGAGTTACTGTTGGCTTCACAACAGCCTCCACAGAGTGCACAGAGTGTTTAATTAAGCCTTGTCAGGTTAGTCCCTCAGACCCTACAAAGACCTAAGGGAAGACCCTCACTCTATGCAGAAGTCAAGTGAAATTTGCATGGCAAATCCCAACTCAGCAAAATGCTCATTTAGTGCATTCTACCAACATAACAAATCAGGGACAGCTGTTCACTAGCATTTTCATCCTGATTTTCTGGTGACATCCTGAACATTTTCATCTTGCACCCCACACCTTTTCTCAGTTTCTCCGGCAGGGCTCAGACTGGGAGTACCATTTCTGTGTCTCTGTGCAAATCAAGGAATGACATTTTCCTCAGTAGTCCTTGACTGTGCCTGAGGGCTTTGGCAGAATTAAAATCCTGCAGAACTGCACAAGCAAAAAGAGGGATCTATGGATGTGTGACTACTGAGAGATAGCATTGACTCCTGCAAAAATTTGTCAGAGGAAGACATCAGTCTCTATTGCTTCAAATACTCATCCACATTGTTGTAGGACACCAGAGCCCTCATTTCCAGCATGAATTGATTAATGACCTGAGTGATACCTCCATGGTCAAGTTTTACAGATCTCCCTGTCTCCCACTGGGAAATCAGTCAGTGTAGGAGCATGTTTGCCCTCACTAACCCCCAAAATATCAATCACTGAAGTCTTTGTTATCAAGATCTTAGTAAAAAGCTCAGAAACTGGTGTCTTTGAGAAGATGGTTTGAAGTCTTCATCTCTGTGGATCATGAGAAGCAGAAAATACCTATCCATCAGTCACTCACCCACAGTGAGCAGAATTAGTCCCCACTGAAGAGGGCTAGTCTGGTGGCCAGGCCTGAGGCTCCCCATAGATTGTATTTCAGGTCAGACTATGTGAAGTAAGAGGTCTGTGTTACAGCTGGCCAAAGGAATGTTTCTGAGCAAGATGCCAAGGGTGAATCCTGAGAACAGCCCATGCTGTAGCCAAAGCTAATGCAGTGTGTTCCTCTCACTTTGTCTGGAGAAAACTACTTGGTTGACTAAATTTGGCCTTCTTCTGGAAGGAAAGGATTAGCTTTCTGTGGCAAAAACCAGCCTATGCTGGTTTAAACTAACTGGGGATAAGAATGGAAGAGGGAACAAACTGCATAAACACACCCTGGGGAGGAGGGAAGTATTAGCGAGGAAATTTGACACCTAGGCAGCTGCTGCCTAGAGAAGGGAGGTTAATGGGAAAGATAACACCAGACATCAAGATTCATCTGGAGGAAGCAGATACCTGTGCAGGCACACAACCCTTTTCCAGCCCTTAAACTTCTAGATGGATTCTGCTGGATGTTTTATTTGAACTGTTTCCTCATAAGAGGCTCTCTAGGCCTGATGTTAAGGTTAGGAAAGAGCCTGTAGCCTCTCTGTCCCATTTTCTGTCACTGTGATTTCCTGACTGCCTCCCACTAACAGAGGCTTTTTGCTTCACTGCTGCAAATCTACAGTTTTGAGCCAATGCAGAACATGAAACCTAAGACAACGGGAAAATGTAACTGCAGAAGAAAACCTGTAACAGGGAGCTTTTGTACAGTCCAAGATTTTGTTGGTGTGGCTAATTCCACAGAAGAGGACAGAGTCTGCAGCTCTCCCAGCTGAAGTGAGCTGAGGGAAACCTTTTGTAGAGAAATAGTGTTTCACACTAAAATATCTTTTGTTAAAATCAGCACCTTGCAATTTAGAATTATCCCTATCTAGGTAAAACTACATTGTCCTGCAAGAGGTCTGATGATGATACCAGAACATTTGAGGATGATGTTAAGTAGAACTCTTTAGTACAAAACATTTTCATATTATTATCCATAGCCTCCCACAGATTTAAGTGTGTCCATATTTGAATGTATTCAGAAGGCCTTTGAATATATCTAGGGATGGGGTCACTATTCTTGGAGATACATTCAAAAGCCATCTGGACAAGGTCCTTGGCAAGCAGCTTTAGATAGTCCTGCTTCAGCAGATGACCTCCTGAAGTCCCTTCCAACCTCAGTCATTCTGCATTTCTAAGATATCTTTGCCATACAAGAGAACATTTGCATCGCAATTTCAAAGAAGAAAGCCCAGGTTAGTAGTATATTTGAACAGGAGAAATAAGTTTTACATTAACAGTGTAATTCAATAAGGAAAAAACCCATCTTATCTTGCCTTATAGCTGTAGATAGAGTGGTCAGGAGCACTAAGCCAGTCCAATAAAGCACAAGAAGGTAAGTCAGTCATGAGATACTTAACAAACGACAAAAATGCAGAATGGGACTTGAGAAGGCAGTGACAGCAGTAACACAAAGGCTTAAATAGTTTCCTTGCTATCTCTCACAAAGCGAGATGGAGGAGAACTGAACCTCCAGCAGTTTCAGTAGTGCTGGTGTGAGCCAGGCTGTAGGGAGCTGAAACTGATGAGTGAAGTCAGTTCTGTGCAAGTCAAGGGGGTAAGCTGCAGACAGCCAGCAGAATCTCAGCTAATGTGGCAATTCAAGCTTACAGAGCCTGAACACAGTCTCAAATTTCTTGAAGACAATGTCAGGCAAGCCATGTCTAACTAGACAGAAAAGCAGAAGGTGTATCATTGAAGCATACACAAATGCTCAGGCTTCAGTGTCTCTGGACATGACTACAAAAGACAGCACTACCAGACCAAGGGCTCCCTATTACACCACAGCACCTCTGTGATCCACCAACTTTGTTTTGTCATGGATGTGCATATGGGAAAATAAGATCTGCACAGCTGAGAGCTAGTAGTTATTCACAGGTATAGATGAGCATTTTCATAGCAGAGAAAGTGATTCTAAAATCACTAGTGATGACTGTGGTTTGACCTTTCCCTCCTGTCTTTACACCATTTTTGTCTAAGGAGGTATTCCTCAAACTTAAGTCTGGCCTAGGGATAAGAAACTCCTCTCAACTCTGTTGTTATTTTCAGCATAAGGACAACCTCCAGAGATGCATCCACTCACAGCAGAAGCTTGCCTTTAAGTCCTGTCAGAGAGTGTTTTCTCTCTACCCAGTGTCAGAGCCTGGAGACAGCAGATGTGAACATCTGTCTACCTAAGCAAACTACAGAGACTGTGGGCTTCTCTGCTTCTTTCCTTGATGTGAATACACATGGCCCTTCACAACGATGCATCCCTCTTCATTCTCACTTCTGGTCCTAAGAATCTAATGAGCACATCTGGGTTGTGCTAAGTCACTCAACTAATACCTGCCTCATGGGGCTAGGAAATTTTTGCCTGGTATGTAAAGGTCATGCATGTGTGTCTAGGGATTTGAGTGCCTTGAAGTTGTTTATTGTGAGTATCTCCTCATTTCTGTGCAATTGCTGGTTTGTTGTGTGGGTTTTTTTTTCTTTGTTTGTTTTGTTTTATTTGCTTATTTAAGTTTCGGATTCATACCTGTTGTGGTTTAACCCCAGCTGGCAACTAAGCCCCACAGAGCCTCTTGCTCACTCTTCCCCAGTGGGATGGAGGAGAGAATCAGGAGGGTAAAAATGAGAATGCTCCTGGGTTGGGGTAAAGCAAAGGGTGTGCACACAAGCAAAGCAAAACTAAGGAATTCATTCACTGCTTCCCATTAGCAGGCAGGAGTTCAGCCATCTCCAGGAAAGCAGGCATCCATCATCACACACAAAGGTTACATGGGAAGACAAATGCCTCCCCTTGCTTCTTCCCTTGCTTTTTATACTGACATCCTATGTTCTGGAATATTGCTTTGGTCAGTTGGGGTCAGCTGTCCCAGCTTCAGGCGCACCTCCAGTGTACTTGCTATTGGCATGCGATGAGGAGCAGAAAAGGTCTTGATGCTGTGTAACCACTACTCAGTGATAACAAAAACATTTCTGTATTACCAATGCTATTTTCAGCAGAAATGCCAAACACAGTCCCATAGCAGATGCTATGAAGAAAATTAACCCTATCCCAGCCAAAACCACCACAACAACCTTTCTCTTTTTAAGGCAGACCCAAGCATCAGAATCAGTGCAAAATCATTTGAGAATACTTGGCCAAATATGTTGAATAATTCAGCTCTTTCCTGCAAAGGATTCCAAGAAGTAGGTCAAGTGGTTCAGGGGGAGAGCATAGATGCACCATTCCCTACTTGGTATGTGGAAGAAAAGATGGCTTTTTTCACTTACACAAAGTTTTATTGCTCTCTTTTCCCTGAGTGTCTGTAAGCCTTACTATATCTGCTGCAGTACAATCATATTTTGAATAAAGACCTTAAAGAACCAATTAAACCATCAGGACTTTTATTTACACAAAATGGTAATATTTACAATACTTAACCAAATTACATTGTATGACAGCTTTCTGTAAAGTTAAGCCATTTGGTTGCAGGTTTCAAATAGTTGTATAGGCTTGTATTGTATTTTTTGTTATGTTTCAAAGACTTCCGTTTTTATTTAGACACCATCATGGTAATTTCTCTTTCAGATTTATTAACTGTGGAATAACTGCTATAGCCTAGCTATTCAGAAAGTTACTTTCTCTGGAAGAGTTCATTAAAATTATGATGATGTCTAGATGCCAAATGAAACTCTAAACTGCTTTGCTAACTCCTGAATGCTATTTAGAAAGAATATCACATTTTAGCTAAGATAAGCTGGTTTGCATTCTTTTCCCAGTAGTACTTCAAGTACTCTGCAATTTTGTCAACATTAGGAAACTTAAGAATTGTGTTTCTACTTAGTACAATTTTATGTCTGTTCTGCTCCAATCTATTTTAATTCTTTTGGTATTCATTTTCATCTTTTGACTTTGTCAGATACAATTAAGTATGCTTAGCCATTGTTTGACCCATTGGTAGTCGTTAGCTTAGATCCTGGGTCAGGGAGGCTTCTGAAGAGTTTAAAGCATTAAAGCCCTGTTGCTAACCATGTCTTCTCCAAGTTTCAGTCTGCAATTCTTTTCTGACTGCTGCTGAGCTTCATAGACATTCCCTGGCAAAAGTTTACAGGTCATTATATTCACCTTTCTATTGAGGATCTGCTGCTTGTCATTCTGATGCTTCTCTTTGAAGTTGCAACAACTTCTAAGAAGCTAGTTTTCTTCAGCTGCATGCTGTAAGCAGGAAAAATTTCTTCACTGAAAGGGTTGCTAAGTCTTGGTCCAGGTCACCCAGGGAGGTGGTGGAGTCACCATCCCTGGAGGGGATTAAGAAACGTATACATCTTGTACTTAGTGACATGGTTTAGTGGCATGATGGTGATAGGTATGGTTGGACTTGATGATCTTAGAGTTCTCTTCCAAACATAATGATTCTGTGATTCTGATGGGAACCCAGAGAAGCCTGGAGCTTCTCTCTCTTCTTCTCTCATACAGACCCCAGTATGACTCAAAAGGTGCAACCTCTGTTTTTCTGCTGAGTAGTGATACTTGCAGTCATTCAGAAACAAGAGCTTCAGGTATCACTTTGCCTGGTAACAGTAAGGTGTTGGATGCCATTCATGTTTGCAGCTCTCTCCTATGGCAGAGAGCATGACAACCACCCCAAATGAATGAACATCTTGCCAAAAGGTTAAATGGAAAAGTGTTTTGAAGAACAAGGAAAACTGACTAGCAGGGAGAATATTTGGCAGTTTCTCCCACATTTTTATTTATGTGTGGAGAGGAGTGTTTATATTTCCAGTCTATACATTTCTTGCTTCTGCAGGCGTGCATGGGGACACCCCAAGCAAGATCTAGTGTCTCTAAGGTTTCAGTGCTCAGCCTCTCACAAGACAGAGAGGATGGCGAATTCTACAGCCAGAAGAGCTCTGGCAGCAAAAGGCAGGACTCCTAACCAATCTCATTCCTTTAGTGTCTTTGCTTTCCCAGAGGCAAAAATAATGTCACAGAAAGGGGTAAGTTCAGGGACAGTATCAACATCTCTGGATATCAGGCTCCAGTGAAAAGTGCTTGGACTAACCTCAAGCGACAAGCAGGATTTTGTAAGTGTAACAACACAAACAAACAGCAACCATAAAAACAAAATAATAAAATAAAATAAAACTTAAAGGAACTTAACCCCTATCCAACTCAACCTCATAAACATGCACACATCAAAGCCTTGGTCTTACCCTTGCAGAACACCTTGTGTCTTACTTTTTTCAGGTGATGCCCTACTGCTTCTTAGGGCTGGAATCCTTCCTCACCCTCAAGTCTTTAAGCTGCTTATGCATACAGCAGCCTGACCTGGGCTTTGTTGGTTTGCTTAGTACTTGCCAAAGGAGAGTAGGGAAGTTTGCTGTAAGTTGCTCTTGTAAGTTGCTCTTGCTCTAAGTGCTTGTAACCTCCTGTGCAAGGGCTGCACTTGGAATGAAGAGCATGCATACACTCAAAAGGATACTCAAAGGAAAACTTGAACTTCCTAGGAGTTTCAGCTTACTAAAAGTAATTGAAATATATTAAATGAGGGGAAAAAATCCCAGTACTATTTTTTAGAAAATCAAATTCCATATGTACATTAACTTCCATTTAAACTTTATAATTGAGATGGTAATCCAGGTTTTATTTCACTTTCTGGTCATATAAGCTTTTACAGATTTTTTTAAGAAGAAAACCAGATTGTTTTCTTGTTATTACTTTGAACAGTACCACAGTACATGGTATAGTAAATACTAAATAGTTTCTTGGACACTGAATCATTTTGTTGCCTTATGCAGCATTAAAATACAGTATAATAAAAGCATTCCTCCTGCATTATGCTGGGAATAATAGTACCTCTCTGGTCTGCAGCCTCAAAATACTAAAAAGGTCTTGATAAAATTAGATATATTGATGGAAACTGAATTTCTTTCCTTGATCTCTCCTGCTACCTGCTGGTCAAAGACTTTATTGTTCTCATAACATTTTCAATTTGATGAAATCCAGTAAACAGCTTAAATGGAAAAAAACCCCAAACCCCCACGCCCCACAATAGGTGGGGAACACACTAGATGTTCTCTCTACACATGCCACAGATAAACTTCTTGGCTCTTCATTTGCATGCTTGCCTTGCCAACAGGTGCAGCTGAAACTCTTGCAATGTGATACAGTGCCAGAAATGCACAAGTGACACATAATGAGCAGCTGAACTGAGATGCAGAGAAGGTCTATTTGAAGATAGAAGCTAAAACAGTTGTAGAGTTGTAAGGGAGCTGCAACAAAAGAAATGGAGTAGCGTATGGAAACAACTTGAGGCATAACTTTTGAAACTTTTTAGCATTTATAAGGGAGCTTTTACCTGTGAAGTTACTCAAGGATCTCGGTGCCCTAGGCTGGAGGAAAGATGTCTTGCTGGGATTAAGGCATATGTTTGTACCCTGAAAACTCTGATATCTCAAGCAGGTGTGGATGTCTTCCTCCTTCCAAGAAGGAAGTCTGAAACAGGGAGGAATGCAGTATAGCTTCAGGCAATGAGGGGGCTGGTAAGGAGATGGATGCATGAAGGTGTCAGAGTAGAAATAGTAGGGCAAATTGTGGCATCTAGGAAAGCTATAGCTGAGCTGCAGTGAGGAGCTGTGCTCTTCTGGTGAGGTTTCCTCCAGAGGGGTTTCTCACTGTGGAAGGACCAAGACACATCAGTTCCATCAAGTTCTGCCTAGGGACCTGGCTGTTTCTGGAAACAGGTGAGTCTGTTGGCAGTTGGGTAGGAATTCTGCACACCACAAGCTGTGTGTATAATGCTGCTTTAATTTCATTGAACTGGGAGTTCAGAGAGTCACAGATTGAGATCCTTCTCTTCATTAGGTGTCCTGCAGTCACAGTAAGGACTGCTGAGGGGAGTGCTCTTGAACAGACCTCACTGGGTTTAGAGGTAGAGTCAGTCAAGGGGAGGGTGGATGTTAAAGGAAAGGCCCTAGAGGTAGAGACTTGGTAAAATGCCTTAATCTTTTGTGATAAGGAAACCTTTTACTAATTATGCCTTTTATGTTATGTTAAGGGTGAGTGTCAGGAGGAGAGAGCCAGGCTCTTCTCAATGTCATCCAGTGCTAGGACAAGAGGGAATGGGAGCAAATTGGACTACAGGAGGTTTAGTATTAACATGAGGAGGAACTTGTTTGCAGTTCAGGTGCCAGAGCACTGGCCCAGGCTGCCCAGGAGCCTGTGGAGTCTCCTTGTCCGGAGCCATTGCAGAGCTGCCTGGACACATTGCTGTGTGAGCTGGTCTAGGTGATCCTGCTCTGGCAGGGGGGTTGGATTAGATGATCTTACTAGGTCCCTTCCAATCTCTAACATTCCATGATTCTATGATTTTGTCCTCCTATGTATGAAAAAGGAGAGAGAAAGAAAATTCCTTAAAACTTAAACTGAATGCTGCAGAGACTCAGAGGAGGACAATGGCTTACCCAGAAAGATAGAAATGGTCTATTCTTGGTTTTAGTTCTGTTCCATTTTTGTGTTTTATAGGAGTATCACTGGAAGAGTCTCCATTTGTTGAAGAGTTGGCACATTTGGAACTCTGGGTGAGATGTTTAAAACTGGTGAGTGCTTCAATCTGCCCATAATGAGCTGGGCAGGTTTACCTGCTTTTAACTGAAAGCCCTTGATGTTAGTAGGGAATGCACATACAGAGCAGCCTGGAAAGAGAACAATTTTGTATAGAAATCTTTTTTGCATTGGCAGACACAAAGATTTCCCATTAAACTTACAACTTCAATAACAGTAATTCCTCCTCCCCCCCCTTTCCTCTCTTTCTCCCATGTTTAATTCCTTCCCTTCTTCCTCACTATGTTGAGCAGTACTGCTGGATCCTGGGAGTGGCACTCACATAAAAATTCCAAATGCAAATTGTGCTGTAGCTGTTTTACAGTAAATAATTCATCTGGAAGTGGAAAGAAGGGTTTTTTTGTGGTGAAGTGGTGTTACACTGTGATTTCAGGGGGAACAGCATATCCTCAGCCACCATAACTCTAAGTAAAAACAAAATCCCTGTGTTTGCTAACTAAGAAAAATACCTGATCAGATGCTGGTTCAATTTGTGGGTTGTGGTTTTTGTTTGTTTGTTTTTCACAGAATCACACAGAATTTCTTGTTGTTGTTGTTGTTTTCTTTCATTTGCTGCAAGTCAGTGTGCCTGAGGCTGCTTGGCTGGAGTGGAACTCATTGACTCAGCTATTCTGGAAGAGATGCCCCAATTTTTTTTCAGCTTATCCTGAATATCCATTCAAAATATTCTTCTTCTCTATGGAGTGTGGCACAGAAAGAAAGATTGCATTGAGGAGAAACGCAGAAGCTTTAGAATAAATGTTCTTTTTTGCTACAATGAAAATCTGCAGATACCAATTTATCTCAGAAGACTTACTGTAGAATTGTTTCAGCACAATTAGATCAGTGACTTCTTCCCAACAGATAAAGGTATGGCTGTTTTTTGAGATGCTGATAATTTTAATGGATTTTTCATGGCTTTCAATATTTAACCCCTGCACTTAATTGTCAAATTGCTTTTTAAAATAAAAATTATCAGTACTTTTATGTGATAAGGAATAACTAAAATTCATAATGTGCAATGAAACCATTTTACATTTCAGGAGAGGATGGAGGTGTTTTCTGTGAAGGGCTGAGCTGCTGTAGGTGCAACCATTGAGAAGTTCACTTCCCTGTGTGGCACAGGTCAGTGCACTCAAGGTAAGATGCTCAGCTCTAGCTAGGCAAATGAGAGGATGATGTTTCCAAGGGCCTTGATCTCATTTAAAATTCCTGAGCATGAGAAAAATTGGCAGAAGCACAAATCACTTCCCTACCAACTCCAGCAAGCAGTTTTGGGAAGCACATGGCTGAGCAGCAGTAAAATCCTGCTTACAGGAGGTTCTTTCAAAGCTGTTGTCTAACACGGCCATGCAGCAGCTTCCCAGAGGTGACAGTTGGGACAGAAAGTGCAGCCAGGTGAGAAAGGTTGGAGAAACCACTGCCAGGAAATGGCTATGAGCAAAATAGATTATATTATTCTCTGTTCATTCAAATTAACACAAATTAAAATAAAATCAAATTGGCCAGCTGTGTGTATGATTTATCAAGGCCAGCATCAAGTGAGAGCCTCATTACTGAGTGGTGTGTTGTCACTTTGATGTCCTTCAGGGCTGCTGCTGGCTGCCTGCACAGGCAGAGGGTGATTGCCACTCCAGTCTTACCTGAGGGAGGGCTTGAAAGCTACTGCCAGGTACAGAGAGAAACACAGGGCAGGGTGGGCTGTCCTGGGGGAAGGGATTGAATTATAGCTGAGGAAGAAAAAATCTGGATTGGAAGACTGCTTATGTTCTGTGCATCAGCATTTGGGAAAAAACCCTGGAACTAGCACAGTAGATGAGAAAACGATTGGATGCTTCAGTCTGCTATGGGGTTTTTTGGTTTATGATTGGGTTTTTTTAACTCAAATGCCTTTTTGCAAAGCTGTCTACAGTGGTGAAAAGACTCGTGGCAAATAATTTTTGTCAAGGGGTATATTTGGCAATAAGTCACAGTCTGACCTTTGGGTTGTTTGGTTGGTGGTTGGTTGGTTTGTAGGGGTTTTTTTTTGTTTGGTTGGTTAGTTTTTTGGTATTTTTTTTCCCTAACAGATAGGTTATTTCCTCTTAAATATGAGAAATCCCCATAAGTGTATGAGCTTGATTATGTAACTCCATCTTTTCTGGCATACTCATCTTAGACAGCAACTTGAAGCTAACTGTACAGATATCTATATATTACGGTCTAGAAACACTAAAATACCTCTCATGTACTTCAGGGTTTTAATCCTTATTTATTATACCTAATATTTTTGTTTGCTTCTTGGGTATCTTATAAAATTAGTTCTTGCAAAATCCCTGAAGACTGTTACTTGAAACCATGATTTTTGTTTGTTAGAGTCATAAATTCTAGACCACTGTTTTTGACAGTACTGTTTGTAAAATATCTTGGGTGTTACAAATGCTAGTATTATTATACCAATGCTATGTATTATTATTTCTCAAGAAATGAGACCGTAAGCACAGAAACCTCAGCACAGTAAATGCTGTACTAATATTGTAAGAGAAGTATCTCATTGTGTGAGTAAATAAAAGGAGCTTATAGGGGAGATGTCCAGAGGGTTTGTGTTAGCTTCAGTTTAGCAACAAAAAGAAGTTATTCCCTGTATTGATGGACTATGGACTTGATGATCATAGAGGTCTCTTCAAACCTTAATGATTCTGCAATTCTGTATTTTTCAGCAGAAAATCACAACGAATAAGGAAGATTTCTGAGTGCTAGGAAATGACCTTCAATGGCAATTTACAATCCTGGCTGCTTGGAAGTTTTGCATTTGGCTCTGAGCAAGGTCAAAGAAGAGCAATTTGCCCTCTGTGCTCTATCATGTGATGAGTGTACCTGTCTAAATTAGTTATTCCTTAAGCAGAACTAGATTGAGAGCTGAAATCTTGAGAAACTATAGTTAGACATATGTATCCAGTTGAGAAGAAGGACTGAAGTCAAATAAGGCTTGTCATTTACCCTGGCTGAAAAGGGCACTCAGGAGTTCTGCGATGGAAGAAGATCCCTGTAACTCCATGTAAAATGCTCAGCTACTGAGTAGTGCTGGTGTAGCCAACTCAAAGTGAGTCCTTCTGAAGGAGATATGTCTGACAGTCAATGCAAGTAGGTCTGACAGCAGAAATGTCTGCTTGTGTAAATGTGTGTAAATATGTCAAACTAGATCATTTTAGGAATCTCTCTGCACTACAATACTGGCCTTTGAGCAGTTTGGAGGATGCCATCAGAAAACACAAAATGTAAGCAAAGTGGTGCCCAGTGACAGGATGAGAAGCAGTTGACACCAACTGAAATACAGGAGGCTCCACTTGAACATCAGGAAACACTTCACTGTGAGAGTGACCAAGCACTGGCACAGGTTGCCCACAGTGGTTGTGGAGTCTCCATGTCTGAAGATATTCACAATCTGTCTGAACATGATCCTGGGCAACCAGCTCTAAGTGTTCCTGTGTGAGCAGATTGGACCATTGGACCAGATGACCTCCAGGGATCCCTTCAGACATCAACCATGCTGTGACTGTGTGACTGTGGTCTTGTCTCCTTCCTGAAAGAGATGGTAATGTAAGCTGATTTTTTTAACCTTAGTCTGTAGTTGAAACAGATGGTGTCCTTTCACTTCTGTAACCTTGTCTGGCGTGCAGGAGAGCTGAGTTCCCATTCTGGGATGGGACAAGTTTGAATGTTTACCTGGGGTCTGCTGTTCTGAATTCATTATTCAAGGAAACCCCATACTAGTATGGGTCATAGAACTGTCCATAGAGCAGGAGTGGACCTGTGATACATGACTGCATCTGTGCCTGCAGAAAAGAGGAGTCACTCTATAGGGCAGAGAGGTCATTTGCAGAATCTGTCTTTGAGGTCAACTAGTCTTGAACCTAAGCCATTTAATTAGCATTGTTATTAAGGCACAGTTGTATAGGAAAGAAAAGGTGTTGACCAAGCTGGCCAAAATGTAATGCTTTCAAGATCTTAAGCTGAAATATTTAACTGTAGGGTTGCAACAGGACTATGGTGGTTCCAAAGATGCTTTAGCAAAATTGATGAGGTTTCAGAATAGATCGATAGTATCTCACAGCTAACAAAGGAGAATCTGAGACCATTTCCTTGAACCTTCTTTAGAACCAAATAATTAAAATAGTGTATGAGGTGCAAGCTGGCTGGTAAATATTTTCATGGTGACATAGCATTGAACGATTTATATCAAGATACATATTTGGAAGCAGATGTATTTACATGTGTATTTACAAGTCTAAATGGGGGAAAGTATCTCCATGAAATCTGTTGGTTTGGTGATAAACTAAACAAATAGGAGAAAAACAGTACTTGTTCTGAAGTAATTCAGCAGCTGTCAGCCAGTGTCCTAGATTCATTTCAAAGTGAACACTTCAGATTGCTTTCAACATACTTCAGTGTTTTACTTATCGAGATCACTAGAGCAGACAATAAAGCTCTGTAGGGTGTCTATCATAGTAGAAGATTATGTGCTTTTGTAATTTTACAGTGAAAGTCTAATAGAGAATTCTGAGAAAGTGTTGGGAGCAGAAGAGTTTTTAGTTATCTCAAATATTTCTGTATTGAGATCTTGGAAGTAATATTCTGCATTTGCCTTAAAGAACAGAGCACGTTTTCCACTAGGCTGAAACAAGTAATTCTCCTTGCAAGTTTAAAGTTCAGCTTTTTGTAAAGCTGCTTAGGTTTTTGTGAAGTTTCTTACAGTTGTTGTATATCAGTTTTGAGAAAATCGCCTTTGGTCAAGGAACAGCCTAACAATAAATTCAGGTATGACTGAAGAACACTAAAGAATCCTGATGATTTCAGAGTAGCTACTGAGCAGAAGTACAAGGTTGCCTGGGGTTATGTGGCTTCATTTTGAGGTTGTTTGGTAATTACTTCCAGGGCAGTGGGAATGCTGTAAGTGGCAATACACTTAGCTTTGGGAGAAGGAAACTTCTGAAGGCAATTCCAAGTGAGTGTAGTGGAAGAAGAAGTCAACATGTTGGAATAAAGAATTATCTGAGTATATTCCACTGTTATGTTTGCATATAAGTTTCAAGCATTAGCTAGTCCTGTGCTAATAAGAAAGAGATGATATTGAACTTTGGGGCTGCAATGCCAGTTTACAGGAGTATTTATGCATATATTAGAATGAAAACAGACGCAGAAAGTTGCTTTGCAGAGTGTCTGTCTGTAAGTTTAGTTATAAAGGAAGGCTACTGAAGTATTTGTGTTTGGGGATTTTCCCCCAAAACTGGAAATGTGAGAACAGAGGCCAATTCAACTCAGAGATGAATAGATCCCTAAGACGTGATGTTCATTTTGGTGCTGTTCAGGGGATGAGGAGCATTGAAAAAAAACAAACAATCAACAAACAAAAACACACACAAAAACTTCAACAACCCCAAAGTGAAGAAATATCATTGTTGTGTTTAGGTCCCATTGGGTGAGGCATTTAGTTAGTTTTGGTGTGATGTTCCTCAGTGTTGCAGACTGGTGTAAGCTGGGATAAGATCAGCATTAACTGAGCGGATGGAGGAAGTGTTTAGAAAATTTTCCACTCCTATCATGCCTTTTCTTATCCACCTTCATGGTTACAGTTAATTCTTCTGACTTCTACAGTTGCCATTATCACAGAAGGATGTAGCTACAGTCTGCTCTAGGAGAGAGATGAGATGAGCCGGGCTGGGCTGTTAGATGGGATCTCACAGGAGAGGGAGTCACAACAGGAAATTGTCACGAGAATTTTTACTGGGTCTTTGACCTAGGAAGCTTGAGACAAAACACCCCAGGAGATCTGTGTGTACACATCAAAGTGAAAAAAACTTCTTTGAGTCAAAAGCTAACAGTTTTGGTAAAGCTCTTTGTCACGGTGAAGCTCCCTTGGTGCCTACGAAAAGCTGACTTTTCTACAGGGGACAAGACTCTCTGTCCATCAAAGTAAGTGCCAGAAATTAACATCTGAAAAACTGAGCTTGAAGATGCAGTGATGAGCTTTTGTATTTAGGGATTTAAAGAGCATTTCTTCCCTTAATGAGAAACTTTCCAGTGACCTGTGTTTTGGCAGTCAGTGGATGTGTCATATTTCAGATAAAGAATAATGTTCATCTTGAAATTGTCAGACCTATGAGTATAGATTTCCTTCCTTAATACAAAGCATTCAAGGTCAAATCTGCTAGCCCAAGGTGATTTTATTTCTATCTTTTTCTATTTACTGTTTTTGGAAGTATATTTTTAGAGTTAATATCTTGAACATGAGAGCTGTGCTTGAAATATACCTTTGCTTTTCTACTGATTGTAGAGCAATACTGGGATGTCTCCACTACATTTAGATAACTCACATGTCACTTCCTTGAACATGTAGTCCAAAGTTACTGTTGCTCTGCAACATGTGAAAGCTAAAAGAAACAACAAAAAAGGCCAATTTAGAAACTGAAAGACCATGTAGTATGTAGGGAGAAAGTCTATCATGGATCAAAACCTTCCCTGGCCAGGGTTTTGTAAAGCTCATCTGAGGTGTAACTTTGGGAGTGGCAATCAGGAGCTTAAATGTGGAAGAAGAATGCACTTAAGCAAAAAGCCATGGAAGAGTAAAAGCAATGTGAAAGGTTCAGGAAGCAAGTGTCTGTGTTTCTGAGGATTGCAGGCATACAGATGTGGGCCACAAATGTCCAATACTAATTCCTCACAGAATTTAACTAATTGTTTGGGTCATTGTTTTACTGTTTCCAGAGTGGAAATGAGGAACGATGTATGACTACTTACATTTCAATGTTCTGAGAAATTTGTCTTTTGATTTACATATAGCTTAGCTTTTAAAAGCACAGGGCTATTAACTGTTGTTAAAAACTTATGTATGTCCTTGCCTGGGCCCTCCTATCACTGAAATCTATGGATAAAAAAAAATATATATATAATATATATATATATATATTATGTTTTTGAGTGTCTTCCAAAAATTATTTATCTTAGTGTTTAGGAAACCAGCTTTTCTAGTGGTCAGAAAATATCAGTATGCATAGATTTTTTGTTCCAAGGCAGACAATCAGATCTTTGATAGAAGCAGGCAAGAATCTGGTGTTTTCTAAAGTACTTACTTTGACATTTCCAGATGACTTACAGAAGTCAGACAAAAAGAAAGTTTCATCTAACTGTTGCAACTCAGTACTTTGGATGACTCTGTTCCTGCCTGTGTGATGGGATGTGACACAATCCTTAAGCAGAGGTAGAAGCAATTTTTCTTGGCAATGTTCACAGGGAACAACTGCCTCTGGATTTTAAGCTGGAGCTGATCATACCTTTGCCAGCAAATGAGGTACCAGTGGAATCTAAGTTCATGAAAGCTTTTTTTACTGCATACGCGATCGTTCTGAGTTCTTCCTGCAACTGGTAATTCACCTTCAGGAATGGAATAAACTGATGGTAAAACTAGGTATTTTTTCCTAGCAAAGAATTGTCTTGTAAGCATTTTTATGGTTGAAAGTAGCTGTATAGATAAGATGGAGTGATACTGACTCCCTGGTGAAATGAATCAGTTTCCAATTTAAGAAGGGAAGAAAGGGACACATACAACTCTGTGTAACAGGTTGAGGGTAACCTCTGCAGTTAAGCCATGAGTCTCATTCAGTAATAAACCATGGATCTCATCATTTAACCCTCCCAATTGCATTTAGTTAAGTTCTCTTCTAGAGGAGGATGAGTTAAGAAGGCAAATACATTTCTCTGGATGGTTTTTGTAAAGCACTTTCTGGCAGTGCAAATAGAGAAAACCTTGGGAAATTAACGTTTGGACGAGGAACAAGAATTGTTGTGACAGCAAGTAAGTAAGAAGTGAAGAATTTAGTATATAAACACTAAGAAACTGCAAACTAACTTCCATTTTCAAGGTTTGTTTCTCCTATCAATCCAATTCTTAACTAGAAGTTAAGAATTCCATATGCATTTTTTAAAATCTGTTTTTAGCTTTTCATTTGTTGAAGGTTTAGGATATCTTGACTCTGCCCTGGTGAATATCCATAAGACTGAAAAAAAATTCAATATTGATTTTTCTTATGCCAGCCCCATGACAATGCTAAATATTGTCCTATTTTTGTATCTATGATTCATCCGAAATATCTTTAAGTGAAAAACAGTGAAATGTAAAAGTTGTTTGCTTTTACAGACACAAAATATATACTGCTGTGGAAAGTTGAGTATTAACTGGTGTCATGTGACAAGATTTGATTCAGCAAAATTTTACCCAACAGAAGTAAATTCCTGTGGATACAGTTACCAGCACAGCAAGATATTTTTCTTCATTTGGGCTCCAAAAGATTTTGAAAAGGCAATAATTAATTTTATCGTTCAGCAGTGGTTGGGAATCTGTTAATTCCTTCTTGTAACAGTTTACATAAAGCACCTTATCACAGTGTGCTTGGTTATGGGGAGTTCACTTTTGGTCGAGGAACTCACCTGTTTGTGCTTCCAAGTAAGTCTTCCAGTAAAAATAGTGACCTAAGACTATAATGTCCATCTACTGCAACTCAAGTGTCCTCAGCAGAGCTGGATATAGGCATGTTCTTGTGTTTTGGTCAGAGATATCTTCTTCCTAGAAGTGTGCAGCAATGTAAATCAGACTAACTTCAAGTTGAATTCTGTTCCACCCTTGCAATTTCAATGAAGTACTTTTACAAAGGACTTTGCATTCAAGCCCTTCAGTGCTCTATTTTCATTCCCAGGATAATATCTGATCAAGTGAGCAGATTTTGCCAGGGGCTGTGAGACAAGTAGCTGCTCATTTCCTGCCTGTTTTGAGACTTCAGCAATGCTAGTTTATAACTGCTGCATTGTCTGCACAAGCTAAACAGGGAAGTAATTGGAAGTTTAGTGGAGTTCCCTTCTAGGCTTGAATATTCAAGCTACTTAGGGTGTTATCTTTGTTGATTGTCTATTGAATACCTGTGATTAAATGGTCATTTTTGCTGCTGTTGAGAATTAGATACACCTGAGAAAAAGAAATCAGTAAAATGAACTTTTTCACTGAGTAGAGAGAAGTGAGAACAATATTTTGTTCATAGGAAAGAATTTCTGGTTTGCAGTTTTTACTTTACAGAAAAATGTTTTTAGCCAAGAAATTCCTAGGTTCAGACTTTAGAGTTGATTTTTGTAGAAGACAGGCAGTGTAAGGAGGAAGAAAGCAGATATTTGGACAATGCATATGGTTAGTTGTGACACCAAGTAAGTGTTTGGCTAATAACACTCGGCTCTGCTATTGTGTCTCCTCATACGTTGCAGAATGTGGAGATCTGTCTGGCTTTGAAGCTAAAGAAAAAGTGTAGGGGGAGAGAAATTGAAAACCAAATGTAAATCAAAAGACAAAGACTTGGTACTATTAAGCAGTTTACTCTAAGGAGTTTTCACCTAAGAAATAAAAGTTCCTGAAGTAATTCCTCTGGAAGCTCCTTAAAGGCCAGAGGGCTTGGATTCATTAGGGTGATGTGATTAAACTTACTGAAGGAGATGAAAATACAAGTTTCGCTTGCTCTGAATTAAAGCAAAAAATATCTGAAGTTGTTCTGGAGGTGTACCCAGCCCAAGCTACTGTTCTCTAACACCAATGAGGAGAGTGCTGCTCTTTTTCTGTTGTGACAAACACAAAGACTTCAGGAAAATTACACTTGTTTTTCCTGCCTGTGCTGTCTAGAGTTCAGAAAATCCTCAGGGGAGGATGCTGATAAAGAAAAGTGCTACACAGAAAGTGACAGGAGGAAGCCCAAGCTTTCTTAGTAAGAGGTCACCACAATGGGTGGGTTAATCCAGCTGCAGACCTGCCTTGCTCCAGATGCTATTCAAACAGGGAGATTTGTGCCCTGGTGAGGTGACAAGAGAAGAACTGCTTGGAGTTGCATTCATGATATCTTCATCATTGCATTTCTAAAAGCCTTACATAAACAAGTCCTCCACTTGAATATATATGACTGCACAGAATAAGCAATGAGTAGCTGGAATGTGCATGTCCATCACAGGAATTCATTAGTAGAATGGTTAATGATTTGACTGTAAGGGCAAGTTCCCTTTCTCTCTCCTTTATATTTTAGTCTTCATACAAGATGTGAACAGACAGTGAGGAACAAAGAACGAAGTCTTGTAATTAGGGTGCAAAAAATTTCCTGTCCGTTACAGAAGGGAAATATTTTGATGAGACTTCAACTATATGCCTAGATTTCCTTTGCCAGGTTGAGCAAGTCTGGTATGGGATCATCTTGGTTCATTCCTGTCCAGAAATGATCCCAGAACTGGTGTTTCCTGTTTAATGTGCAACTGCAGAGTAGGAAGGGTTTTTGCAAAGAAATGAAATGCTGTGTCAATAGTTACAATCTGCCACAGTTCAGTGAAGGAACAAGACTCAGAGTTAAACCAAGTAAGTGCATGATCTGAACAGAAGATTTGAGAAGTATTGGAGAACCTGATGCTTGGAACTGGTAGTACCTAATGATCCTGGGAAGAGAATCTCCTTCCATATCTAGGGCTTCTAGGACTGAAATGAGAATGTGGCTTGAAGGTTTAATGTAAATACAGCAGCAAGAAAAAGTCTGGGATTTTTGGTAAGATCTGATAGTAATAGCTGGTAGGGTCTCCCCTGTTACGTGAGAGAGGAATCCTTCTTACAGGGATTACAGTGGAAAGTTCCTACTCAGAAAAAGGAAGTAGGGACTAGATTCCCAGTGAAATGAAGTTGATGTAGACTAGCATGGAGTGCCAGAGAACTGTGAGAAGTCTTTCCCCAAATCATAGAACTGTCTTATTTCTCAAGCTGCTCCAGCTTCCTGGTTTGCCTTGGTAGGTTGGAGCCATTGTAGACAGTAGATAAGAATGGATTTTCCTTGTGCCTTTGGCATTTATCCCTTCTGAAGAGTACCTCAAGGGCTACCCATGAGTGGAATTACAAGAGCAAGAAAGAGGAGAAGAAGATGGCTCTCCAGAGACTGGGGCATTCTCTGCCTTGTAAACCCCTCTGTTCTAATATGCATTAACAGGGAGAGAAGAGCCTGTGGAAGTTCTGTTCCTGTGCAATATGGGATCAGGTCTCCTAGCCAGACACACTGACAGTTATATCTTCCCCTGAAAAACTGTTGAGAACCAGGGAGTGAAGTGCCTCTGGTGATGTTTCTCTCTCTTTACCAAGGCACGGTTTTGAAAAGAAATGTTAACTGTATGATTTCTGTAGAGAGGGTCTTAGTTTATTCCTGATTATGCCAAAATATCTCATGTTCAGGGCACTTCATCTTTCTTGAGCTATAGAAAGTATTTGGAAGGCTGGACACAGGAAGGCTGGGCTTACTTTAAGAATGAATTGATGAAGGCACAGGAGCAGGCCATCCCTGTGTGCCAAAAAATGAGCCGTCGGGGAAGAAGAGCAGCCTGGGTAAGCAAGGAGCTTTTGAAAGAACTCAGGGAAAAGAAAAGAATGTATCAACTTTGGAAAAAGGGACAGGTGAATCAACAGATGTTTAAGGACACTATAAGGTTTTGTAGAAAGAGAATTAGAGATGCAAAAGTTCAGTTTGAACTTAACCTGGCCAATTCTACCAAGGATAATAAAAAGTGCTTTCATAAATACATTAATTGCAAAAGGAGGGCCAGGAAAAATCTTGATTCCTTGTTGGACAAAGAAGGAAACATTGTAACGGAAGACAAGGAAAAGGCTGAGATACTGGGCACCTTCTTTGCCTCAGTCTTTAACAAAAAGACTGACTATCCTCAGGACAACTGGATTCCTGAGTTGGTAGATAGGGATGGGGAGCAAAATATCCCTCCTGAAATCCTGGAGGAAGTAGTTAG
>VWZO01004823.1:37338-59955 GCA_013396975.1 Bucco capensis
CCATATGAGGAAAGGCTGAGGGAACTGGGACTGTTCAGCCTGAAGAAGAGGAGACTCAGAGGTGACCTTATCGCCCTCTACAACTACCTGAAGGGAAGTTGTAGTCAGGTAGGGGTTGGGCTCTTCTCCATGGCAGCTAGTGACAGGACAAGAGGCCATGGCTTGAAGCTGCAGCAGGGGAGGGTTAGACTGGACATTAGGAAGCACTTCCTCATGCAGAGGGTGATTGGGCTCTGGAATAGGCTGCCCAGGGAGGTGGTGGAGTCACCGTCCCTGGAGGTGTTTAAGAAAAGATTGGATGTGGCACTGAGTGGCATGGTTTAGATGTTGGGTGTATAGGGTCATAGGCTGGACTTGATGATCCTGGGGGTCTTTTCCAGTCTTCGTGATTCTGTGATTCTGTGATTCTGTATTGATATGAAACCTGACAGGAGACAGAGAAAATATAGCCCAGCTTTCATTTTGTGGGGATATCTAACAGGCAGTTTGCACATGCAGTGTTGTTTTGATGACTAGAGCCCCTGCTCTGGGGACCTGAAATCTGAAGAAGGTCATGGGGGGTTTTTGTAAGGGAGCTTTTAACAGTGTGTTTTCAGGAAATGCAGACAGACTCATCTTTGGAAAAGGAACCAAGTTGCTGGTAAAGCTCAGTAGGTACCTCTTCACAAATACGGTTAAGAAAGACAAGAGTACTTTTAGGCCTTTTGTCAGATCTTCCTTAAAATACAGAGGGACAAGCTTCTTTAAAAAAGGAAGGAAAGGCAATACTAAACTCTCATTTCAATTTGATGCCCACCTTGATTTACCCAATAAATACCCACTAATGCTCTAGGTTCTCCTACTCTGGCAGGGGGGGTTGGAGTAGATGATCTCCAGAGGTCCCTTCCAACCCCTAACATTCTGTGATTCTGTGAGAGTATGGGGAAGAAAAGCACATTCTAAGCAATTCAAGTAACTTCTCTGGCCTTTGATGTGCATGGAACAGATCAGGAATTGCTATTATTCTGCTGAAAACCAGTGGATGCCCTTTGTGTTATGGAAGTATGGTGTTAGTCAGGATTCACCCTAGAGGGGAATACATTTGAGAATAGTGGTCATGAATAACCTTTGCTAGCTCAAAAGATAAGGTGAAACTGGCTTCTGGGACATAGGTTTGGATCCCTTAATGGGTTCACTGCCAACTGAAATAAAAAAAAAAACAAAACAAACAAAAAAAAACCCCAAATAAAACAAACAAACAAACCTTAAATTGTTTTCCTCTCGGAGTTTCTTTAGTTTTTCTTGGCTTCTTTTATGGATCTGGTTGCTTGCTTAGCTTCTGAGATTGACTAGATTGACTTCATTAGACCATGATTTGTTTTAGAAACAGCAATGTTATTTGTTTAAAAGAGTGATTGAAATTCTGTCCCACTTGGGTATGTTTAGCAGTGTTCTCTGGCTTCTAAAATCTGAGGCTTCTCTCCTTTACTGCTTTTGCTTTTGTATAGTCTTATTCCTGTGGGACTACTGAGCCTTCCTGGAAACTCCCTTTTGGGGGAGGCACAACACTAGTTATGAAATCAGATACATCTTAAAACAAAACAAATAGATGTTTCACATTATAAATGCAAGGCTGAGATTCTTCTATCCTCCCAACTACGGCAAAATTTGTTCTACTTAAAGACTATCCAAGGAGCTTCAGCTGCATATAGAGTGGTGGCCTTGATTTTCTACTTCACATATATCAGAATCATTTTTATCTGTGTTTCTATGGAAAGACCAGAGGCAGGCAACTAGAGAGACATCCTAATGAGGAGTAAAAGATACGGGACAAGGGCTGATAGCTGCTTTCCCCTCTGATATCTTTTGAAAAATGGAAATACTTGTTTGGACCAAGAGTTGTGTGTGGTTTTTGTTAGTGGATGTATCACTGTGTGAATTCAGCATCCAACTGGAAAGTTACTTTTGGGAGCTGGACACAACTGACTGTGAAACCAGGTAGGTAGAAACCCTGAAGGAGTAAGGATAGGAAAGCCAAATTCCCCTTTCTGAGAAACAACCATTAAAAGTCCATTGGCCTTTCCTTCTGTAGGCAATCAAATCTCAAGGTTGACCTTGTGTTAGGGAAAAAATTGTTATAAAGCTAAATAACTGTGTGGAGGACTGCATCCTCCTGTATGCATCATTGAGCTAAATGCTTTATTTCATTTGTGAGTGTTCAAAATCAGTTAAATGCAGTTTCCTGGAGCAATTATTGTAATAATTATCCAAGCAGCCTCTGTTGATGTTAACTGTACATATGAGAGAGAGAGCATCTGTTACAAGGGACTGTATGCAGGGTGTCTTTTTCTCCAGAAAGAATAAGCAGATCACTCAGTTACAGCTTTCTGCACCTGGAGAGAGAAATCCTACCCAAATACTCTTTTTCTTCTCTATCACAAGGTATTCTTTCAAAGACAAATTCTCTGTGAATAGGTATAGGAACAAATTCACCTTTGGAAGCCAAGTGCAACTGAGGATAAAAGCAAGTAAATTTCAAACCATTTTCTACACATTATTATATAAAGAAAAGAAAGGTATGTATGAAGTGGAGAAAGATCTACTAACGTATTCACTTGGTTATTTCACTCAAAGTAATCTGCTTTGTTCCTTCCTTTCATATAAGCAGTGTGAGGTCCTGAGCAAATTTGCTCAGCAAAACAACTTGTGCCAAGGCCATGTGACTAAAGATTACTTTTTCTCTCAAGAGCTTGTGTTCTTGTTGAGCTGAAAACCACTGTGCCAACTACAGGAAGCTCACCCTTGGCAAAGGGACACGACTCCAAGTATTGCCCAGTAAGTGCCACCACTTTCTTCTCCTGTCCTTCCACGTGTGGCAAAGCTCCTAGTGCCCAACAGGCAGTGAGCTCTCCAGCATCTCTCTTCCTGGGCTTGTGGCTCTTCAGCTGTGGGATAACATGCCACGTGCTTCCTCTAGGACAGGCTTTGGCTGAGGGCAGAAGCAGTAGTCCTCACAAATGGGATTTAGATCCCTAGGTCCAGTGATGCTCTTGATCCTGCAGACAGACCGGGATAGTGGTGGTGGTGTCTTGTCTTGAGGATGTAGCTGACTTTTAGTGCCATTCCATGCTGTCCATTCAGAATGGGAGTGACCAGCTTTGCCCAGTGGTTGGGAAGGTTTTTGTTGAGAGAGGAGATGCTGTGTGACTTTGGGACTAGTGTGTATCAACCTGTCTTTGGCTCTGGAACGAGACTCACTGTTAGGCCACGTAAGTCCAACACGGCTCCTCTGATTTCTGTTTGCATTGAGGCCTTTCTTGGAGAGGTTGAGAGCAGCAGCATGGCTGGCTGTTTGGTCACTTAGGTGTGACCATGTCTAGTGATGGTCTTTGCTTTAAGGAAGCATTTCAACTTGGTTTAAACCCACCCTTTCTCCTCTGAATGTGACTGGAATGGACAAAGTGGGTCCACACCTGCTGCCGAATTTCCCAACTGCCCTGTGGGGAGCCTGTCCTACACCACTGCATCCCAGTGGGATTGGTGCTGCTGGGGCTAAGCACTGTCATCCTTCTGGCTGAACCTCCCAGTCTAGACTTGACTGCAGACAGGTTAGGGGAGAATTTGTGCTTCTCAAGTGTCTTGCTGGACTTTTTGTTATGGAAGGAAATACTGTGTCCTTCTGGCTTCAGCTTTGGCAAGGTGACGTTTGGATCAGGGACCAGACTGTCTGTCCAGCCAAGTGAGTGTGCAGCTTTCCTTTGTGTCTTTTGTTCAATGTCCTTGAGTGTCCACCCTAGTGTCCTGTTAGCCATTCTTGTTGGATCTGGGTCATGTGTGTTCCAGATGGGAATGAGAAGACATGTTCTCTTCCATTTTATAGAGTCAACCTAAGCCATGAAGAGTAGTCTCTGAGATAGTGAACATGCAACAGCTCCCACTTGGATGAGAGACTGTGCCCAAAACACGATTTCAGGAGCAGAGTTATCCATGTTCTGGGTAGCAGCACTGTCTTTGAGCCTGTTGCATCAGAGATCTTTGATGCAGCTCTTGCCTCAAGTCCATTTGCAGAGCTGACAGGGCCATTTCCGTAATGAAATGTGTCAGGGTTTGCATGGAGCAGGAAAGGTCACTTCTGGAAAGGGAACTGTGCTCTGATTTGCTGTCTGTCGTGTAGCCAGTTGCACTGGAAATGGCTCATTTCCCCCCTCTTCTTACTTATTGTTTAATGGTGAAGATCGTGGGAAGTGAAGAGTGAAACCCAAATGGTCCTTGCCTTCTTCCAGATACCTCCTTCATGTCAAGGCTCCAGTTATTCCTGTCTTTAAAGGTTTGCTTGTACTGCATTAGGGTCATCCCTGACTGGCCTTCTCACAAACACTCAAACCTGATGAGTTTTCATGGGTTCCCTGCACATCAGCATGTCTTCAGGTGCTTGCTCTCCCTGATACTGGACAGGTGCTGCCAGGGGTGGTAGTTGTCACTCATCAGTCTGCAAAATTAGGAAAGGCAAAGGGAAAGACTTCTCTGAAAAGTGCAAGTGGTGTGGGGAATAGACTTTCCCTTGCTCCAGGTAATGATGCTGGACTCAAGCCTGTGGTGTCAGGGAGCTTAGCTGCCTCCAGAATGCAGGTGCTTTCTGTCTGAGATCATGTGCAAGACCGACAGAGATGTTTTTGTCATGAAATGTGTCAGAGTGTGACTGCTGCAGACAAAGTCGTTTTTGGAAAAGGAACAGTGCTTTCAGTGATACCAGGTAAGCAGCAACATGACCTGGAACCTTGAATTGCTTCGTTTTTTTCTTTCTCTTAGTTGTTTTGAGGGGAACAATTTTGGGAATGAAAATTTGGGATGCTTGCAATTCTCTAGATGTCCATGGACTTGAATTTCCTGCATGTCCCCTTGCCTTGTGCCCTGTCCCATAGGTTACAACATCAAAACTCCTTTACATGCTTGTTGCTGTTCTTCACTTCACTCTGACTACAGAGAGATGTGTGTGTCACAGAGAAGTGACACTCAGGAGAACTTTGGCAACCTGGTCCCACCCATACTGAGGTTATTCCAATGGTCCTTTGGCTCCCCAATGTCACTGCATCCCAGTGGGCTTTGCGTTGCTGTGGGAAGCAGTGTGTAAGCAATGGTGCTTACCACCAAGGTACCCCTGGGAGAGGCACAAGCTACTTGTGATGCCCAGGAAGTGCTTGCTGAGCATGGCATGAGTGCCTGATGATTTTAAAGCTCTTTGAGCTCCAGCAAACATGACCCATCAGACTGGGTGTCTCTCACCTTGGTAGAGTTTTCCCACTTGAACCAGAAACCAGGAGTCAGCCTAGGGACACTGGGGGGACAGGAGAAGGCTTTGGGGGGTGCCCCATCATCTCTGAGATGGTGAATATACATGAATTTCCGCTTGTGTATCTCAAGGCAGAAGCAGAAGTCCTCAAAATGGTGTTTGCATCCATGGGTCCATCAGTGTTTTTGATTCTGCAGACAGCTCTGGAGGGTCTTCAGCACTGTCAGGTAGGGGTTGGGCTCATCTCCATGGCAGCGAGTGACAGAACAAAAGGCCATGGCTTGAAGCTGCAGCAGGGGAGGGTTAGACTGGACATTAGGAAGCACTTCCTCACACAGAGGGTGATTGGGCTCTGGAACAGGCTGCCCAGGGAGGTGGTGGAGTCACCGTCCCTGGAGGTGTTTAAGAAAAGATTGGATATGGCACTGAGTGGCATGGTTTAGATGTTATGGTGTTATTGGGTCATAGGCTGGACTTGATGATCCTGGGGGTCTTTTCCAGCCTTAGTGATTCTGTGACCAGCTTTGATTAGTGTTTGGGAAGGTTTTTGTTGAGAGAGGAAATATTGTGCCACTCCAGGATCTGGTACATACAAACATGTCTTTCTCTCTGCAACAAGACTCTCTGTTAGGCCACGTAAGTCCAACATTGCTCCTCTCATTTCTCTTTCCTCTGAGATCTTCCTTGGGATGGCTGAGAGCAGCAGTGTGGTTGGCTGTTGGGCAACTTCTGTGTGGTCATATCTGATGCTAGCCTTGGCTTGAAGGGAAGGTGTCAGATGGGTTCAAAATGACCCTTCTTGCTTCTGCCTACAAGACAGATTTTTTTTCTCTCAGTTTGACTGAGATGGACAAAGTGGCCACACACCTGTTCCCAGATGTCCCAGCTGCCCTGTGTGGAGGCTGTCCTACACCACTGCATCCCACTGGGACTTTGTTCTGCACTGGGATGCACAGTCACCAGTCTGCTGCCCCTCCAAGCTTCAACACAGCTGCAGCAATGCTTGAGGAGAGGCTTCTGAAGTGCCTTGCTGGGCTTTTTGTTCTTTCTTAGATTGTCTCCAGCTACAGCAGACTGAGCTTTGGCTCAGCAACCAGACTGTCCTTCCATGCCAGTGAGTCTGCAGCTTGGACATGGTGCTGCAGGTGTTGGTCCAAGAGAGGCTAGAGGAGGTCTATTGAAATCCCTATGGGAAATCTATTTTAGCTTCTCTCAAAGGCAGATCCATGACTGAATGTATCCAAGGCCTCCAGCACCCACTGAGGTGCCTGAAGGAAGAAGTCCATTTTGTAAGGACCTCTCACACAGTGCTAGTACTGGAGAATGGAGACTCACCTGGGGAAGTGGAACCAAACTTCTTGTTGGTCCAGGTGAGCTGCCTCTTCCCTGAGTCCAGATGGACTCAAAATTCTACTTTAGCTTCAGAAATATCAGTGTAGCAGCTTTGCAGAGCAATTTGGGGTGGTTTTAGCATGCCTTGGAAAAGGATCTATCCTTGGGTAAGGAAGCAAGTGAGAAGTGAAAACAAGGAAGTGAAACACAAGAAGAGAGATGTGAAAAAAATCCAAAGGTCTTTAGTGAATGATGCAGGTGTGGAATTGTCAAGGATGAAGGTGGAAAGGGAATTGCCTTGTGGCTCTTCCTTGTCACATTAATAAGCCTGTGGTGAGGGCAGGAAGAAGAACAAGCAATGGACAAGGAGGTCAGAGCTAATGCATTGCAAGTGTGTGCACAGTGAATAGTGAGATTCCCTTGAGGAACGTTACTCAGGTGGATTGGGGTGGATGGGAGTGTACCTCCCAGCTTACAGGTGGACATGGAACAAGGCTGGTGGTAAAACCAAGTAAGATTTCTCAGCTTTAGGATGTTGAGCAGCTCAGTGTAAAAATCCAACCCACCCAAACCCTAGGTTAAAATTTGTTAGGAGAGCAGTGAAAGGTTGTTCAGAAGCAGGCTGTCACCAGAGAGGAGTAACAGTCATCTCTTTCTTAACATAGTATCTGCTGGATATGGTGGAGCAGGAGAGATGGCCCACAGAGCAATGGTGTAAGATACACAAGCTGTGGAGCTTTCCTGTGAGAGAACACCTAGAAACTAGCACCTTCTCAAGGTGCATCAAGCTTGCTTTCCCTCTGTAAGTAGATTTACACTTGCATTGTGTCTAAGCAAGCTTTGTGCTTGTGGCTTTTCTTCCAGAAGGATTAAAAATCTCATGTTTGGAGTAGGAACTAACCTTCTCTCTTCAGCTAGGTGAGCTTGGCAAGCTAGGCAAATGCCTAAATCTAGATGAGGTACACTCAGGTTTGAAACATATCCACAGCAAAATCTCTCCCCTCTTTCTGCCCTTCAGCTGGAGTGAAATGATGAATAAAAAACGTGGTTCCTTACCGTGACCAAAGAAGGATTTCTGAGAGGTGTTTTGGTTCGGAGCTATGCAATGAAACAACACAGAAGGAAATAAAAAGATATATTCTTTCCTCCTTTGAAAAGTGTGAGTTATATACTCACACTAGGAAACTTTCCTGAGCATTTGAATCAGAAATCTCAAGGAAAATATTTCACTATCTAAGTAATTAAATCTCAGGTAATTTCTCTGCCAAAATTGTAGATTCTTTAGGGGATTTTTGACTCTCAAAGAAAGAAAAAATTGCAAGGAAAAGTAAAAGGCTCTTACCAAAATGATTTTTTTTTGTCATTGCGTGGGAGTAAAACTAACACTTTATCTTTTACCTCTGCCTTCTTACAAATAAAATCCCATTTTCTCTTTGGGGTGGAGAGCAAACTGAATTGGGCTCTTGGTTTAGCAGGACAAATAACCAAAATTTATCACCGGTGTTTGTATTTTGTTTACTCATTAGCTAGTGAACTGCCTGTGGTCTCCTTTCCCATGTAGTTTACAAGCTCTTCAGGTGCAGGAGTCTTTGAGCAGACAACTTACAGGAAGGACCAGCCCAGTCGGTTAGAGTGTGGTCTAATAACGCCAAGCTGGTGGGTTTGATCCCCATACGGACCACATGCTTTGTTGGTTGGACATGATGATCTTGAAGGTCCTTTCCAACCACTATGATGATGATGATGGTGATGACCTTGGACTTGGCAGAACCAGTGAGTGAGGTTCTCCTGCACTCTGCCCTGACCTCCGTTTCTCTGGAAATGCATTTTTGCAGTTATCTGTGACTTAGTTTACAGAGCTTCCAGCATGCTAAGCCAGTTTTTAGGATGGATGAGTAGCCAGTTGTGCAAAAGGGAGGATCATTTGGGCACTCCTGGCTACATAACCCAACTTGGGCTGCAAGTGGTTGGTTGGGGTTTTTTGGTGAGGTTTTTGCTGTTGTTGTTGTTCCAACTGCTAGCTCAGATGCAACTTGTGTTGAGTGCATGGCCTGGATTCAGGTTCTGACAGTTTGTGGCTTCTGTGCTTTTTTCCCTTTTGCACAATAAATGAAGGTGAACTTATTTTGGCACTGGCCCAGTGCCAGTGGGTATTGTCCAAGCAGCTTGAGAAAGTTATCCCTCAGTTTTTATCTTGCCCTCCTCTCTGTGTTGCAATTCCCAAGGCAAATGCTGTCTCCTCTCCAAGGGGATCATCCTCCTCATCTTAGAAGGAGACTAGAGTGTGGAAGAGAGCAGACTGAGCCCTGGGTTCTTGCTAGGGTGTGTAGCACTGTGTGAACAGCAATACAGCAAAACTCCAGTTTAGGCAAGGCACAAAGCTACATGTTCTGCCAAGTATGTCTTATTTTGCTTCTCCACTTTCTGCTGTCTCCTTTTGCTGCATTCCCACTTTTAGGCAGCTTAATATCACAGAGAGAAGAGAGAGGTGCAAGAGAAAGACAAAGAGGATCTGTTCTTCCCTAAGCTTGACAAGGCTGGGTGAAGGAATGGGGTAGAAGATTTGGGTTCTTCTACAATGGTTTGGCCTACACAGCACCAGGATTATTGACACCAAACAGAAGACATCTTTCTCAAAGGGGNTGATCAAGCTGCTTCTGAAATGGCTTGCTGGGCCTTATTTTGGAAGGAAATGCTGTGTGACTATTTCTCCATTGACCAGATGACCATTGGCTCAGGGACCAGACTCTTTGTCCAGCCCAGTGAGTGTGCAGCTTGCCCTTAGTTTCCCTCATGCCTCTCCAGCAAGAAGGATTGCCTTCTCTTGTCTCACAGCAGTGCAGTCTTTAATGAGGTTGTGGTTGCACAGAGCAAACCCCAACTTGAGGTCTGCTTGATTTTTGGAAAATTGTCAGCTGTGCATCTCTGGGAAGGTCCTTGCCAGCCACAGGAACAGCTTCCCTGCTCTGGGGAGATGAGAGCTCTGTGTGATGGTGCTTGTTGAGTGAGTGCTGGTGAGTACAGGTACACCTTTGGAGCTGGGACAGAGCTAAGTGTGAAGCCTGGTAAGTGCTATCACAGCTACTTTTAGCCCTGCAGGACCATGCATAAATGTCCAAGGCAAGAACGTCAGGGCGTAAATTTTGGGAATCCTTCCTGTGAGCATGAACAACCTTGTGTCCTCTCCCAGGCAATGGAAAAGCTGTGTGCTGCTATGGGAGGAGGGGGCTGGGCAGAAGATTTGTCCTTGGGAAGGAGACAAAGCTCTTGAGAGAGGCACAGAAGTGTCATGAGATTTAGAGAAATGCAGATGTCTAAACAAATGTCAGAGCTCAGGAATTAGTGATTTCCCTTCTCTTTCACATTTTTTTCCATGCTCTGCTGGGCAAAACAAATGTCAGCCTCTTCTGCAGGTGCCAGTGTTCCCTGCCTGCTCTCTGTATGGTTGTTGTAAAGCTGGCCATGGCTGTGGCACTTTGCAGAAGCAGCTCTTAGCAAGCTCACCTTTGAGCATGGAAGCAGACTTGCTGTGAAACCTTGTAAGTAGCTCTGTGTTAAGTGGTTTCCAGTGTGCCCAAGAGCATCTTGGCTTTCACCTTGATGTCTGTGGGAAATCTTGCCGTTTTCTGGAGTAGAAATTGCATGTCATTTTTGTCAGTGGCTGTGACTTCAACATACTCCTGGAAAGTTGTGTTTGGAAGCAGGACACAACTGATGGTGAAACCTGGTAGGTAGAAACCCAAGCTGAAGGATGATAGGAAAACCACATCCCTTACTTGGAGAAAAGAAAACAACAACTGAGCTGTGTTAGGAACTGGTCTGTACTGGGAAGAGTTTTTCTGTGTGTGTGTGTGCGCGCACACATGCATGTGTGTAAGACACAACAACTGGAAACAAAAAAGACTTTCTGAGGTTGTGCAGTGTGTGCAGGAGAGGCCAGGGAAGATCTCTGCTTCCACAGAAGATCTCTGCTTCCAGGAACAATATTTTAGGGCTGGGAGAGTAGTTGCCAACATGGTCCAGCATCTTTTCTCTCCATGAGACAAGGATGCCCTCAGGGGTCACCCGATCAAAGCTGAAAGGGATGACCAGCTATGACTGTTGTGAAAGAAGTACCCAGTGAGCTTTGTGTAGGCAGGAGAGGCATGGCTTACAGGGTTTTTCTTGTGAAGGCAAACACAGTGTGACTAGTGATGTCAGAAAAGTCATCTTCGGAGGTGCACTCAGCTGAGGATAAATCCCAGTAAGTTTTAAAGTTTCCTGCTCCGCTTGGTGGAACAGTTTTGTGCTGATGAGTTAGCATAACAAAAGTGGAGAGAGACTGGTTCAATCTGTGGAGCTTTTAGCTCTGATTTCTGCTGGGGACAGGGAGATGCCTGATTGTGACGCCCAGTGAGTATATCTGCTGTGCCCAGTTGGGCTATTTCTTCTGCTCTGTTATCCTAATCCAACAGCTACAAAGTGACCTCTGGCTCAGGGACTAAATGCCCATCTTGCCTAGTCAGTGGATTAATGGCTGCATGTTCCAACCTCATTGGACAACCTTGACCTAAGACTGTGCTCCAGCAGCAGCACAGCACAAGAAGACAGGAGAGGAAAAGTGAACACAAGTCTCAGGGTAAGCTGAAGTTGTTGCTGTACAAGAAGACCAACAGCCGTGGTAAGGGAACAGAGGAGGTAACGCAGACTTATCAGGATGAATTAGAACACTGATGGCAAGGGTTTGCATTTCCTCTTCTGTACAGCAAACCAAACCCAACACATCTGGACATTCTCTCCTGAAAAGTCCTTTGCTAGTCAATGACTGCTATTGTGCAAGCAGCCACAGAAAATCTTCCCTCAGTTTTTATCTTTCCATCCTCTCTGTGTTGAGGTTCCCAAGGATAATGCATTGGGAATGAATGAATGTCTTCTGTCCTAACGGATCATGCCTCTCCTCCAAAGAGAAGATCAGAATGGGTGAGAGTCATTTGGGTTCTTGTTAGGGTCTGTAGCATTGCATGAACATCAGCACAGGAAAACTCCAGTTTGGGCAAGGCACAAAGCTGTATGTTCTGTCAAATGCATTTTCTTCTCCTGCCACTCCATTTGTTTCTGTCTCCTCTGGACACATTCCCTCTTTTAGGTAGCTTGAAATAATACAGGGAAGTCAGAGGTGCACAGATGTGCACTCAGAGGATCTCTTTTTCCCTAGTCTTGAGAGGGCTAGGTAAAGGCTTGGGGACAGGAGCTGCTTCTCAAGTGGCCTGCTGGTCTTTTTGTTATGGAAGGAAATGCTGTGTGATTATAGCTCTAGCTATGACAAGGTGACATCTAGCTCAGGGACCAGACTGTCTGTCCAACCAAGTGAGTGTGCAGCTTTCCTTTGTGTTGTTTTTCCAGTGTCCTTGAATGTCTACCCTAGTGCCCCATTAGCCATACTTGTTGGATCTGGGTCAGGTTCCAGATGGGAATGAGAAGATAAGTTCTCTTCCATTTAATAGAGTCAATCTAAGCCATGAGAGGAGTCTCTGAGATAGTGAACATGCAAGAGCTCCCACTTGAATGTGTCCCACACCTGCTCCAAAATGTCCTAATTGGCCCATTGCATCCCAGTGGGATTGGTGCTGCTGGAGGAAGCACTGTCACACTTCTGCTAAACCTCCAAGACTAGACTTGGCTGCAGACAAGTTTGGGATGAATTTGTGCTTCTGAAGTGGCTTGTTGGGCTTTTTGTTATGGAAGGAAATGCTGTGTGATTATACCTCTGGCAATTACAAGGTGACCTTTGGCTCAGGGATCAGACTGTCTGTCCAAACAAGTGAGTGTTCAGCTTTCCTGTGTCTTCTCTCTCCAAAATCCTTGAGTGTCCACTGGAGCACCCTGTAAACATACTCGTATCTGTGTCAGAGAACTGGCTTTCAGTTTGTTGCATCAGAGAGCTTTGCTGCAGCTTTTGGCACAAGCCCATCTGCAGAGCTGACAGGGACACTTCTGTAGGGAAATGTGTCAGGGTTTGTATGGTGCAGAGAAGGTCACTTCTGGAAAGCGAGCTCTGCTTTGGGTTGCAGCCTGTAGAGTTGCCAACTGCAATGGAATTTCCTTCTCTTGATTCTCCTGATATTTTAGATGTTGAAATATTTTAAAGTCCGCTTTCCAGTGCTTCAAAAGCACTCCAGTTCTTTGGAGAGAGCATGTCTTCCTTAGTAGGCTTGGTGCTACTTCTGCAAGCCTTGCTGCAGCCACTGCTGCCCAGATAGACACCAGGACTGACCCTTCACATTCCAGCATCACCAACATGGTGGCTTCTGTCCCAGAGCCCAGCGAGTTCCTGGGAAAGGTAAGAAGGGCTGCTAGCTTTGCTGCTTTCTAGATCCCTGTGTGACTGCTTGTGAGGAAGGTGATGTTTGGCAAGGGAATCATTTGACCTGCGAGGCCTGGTGAGGCCTGGTGAGCAGCGTGTGGTACTTAGGGTATGTGTGGCTGGGAGGCATCTATAGTACTGAGCTGGGCCCTCAGATCTGTGGAGCAACGTCTGAGAATGTCCAGGGGTTTGGAGATGTCCATCATAACACTCCAGGAGCCTGAAGGCACCTAAACAAAGCTGGTAGCCAAACCTTTTGGTCTGTAGTTACCCTGAGTCTCCTGGTGGTTTGTCTGTTTGATTCCATGAGTATGGTTCTTCTGAGAGACAGTGGTACTGGTGTAGAGCAATGCTGAAAGCAGATGATGCAGCATGCTTTGGTCTCAAGGTGCAAGTAGGAGTGTCTTGGGCAAAATACATTACTGCTGAATTTTGTGGGTGATCAGCATAAATTTCCAGATGCAGAACAGTGGAATTAGTCAGGCATGGGTGGGGAAGGATAGAAGGAGTAAGAAGGAGGTAGGCCCATGTATCAATCTTCATGAAACTAAGAGCTGTTTTGATAAAGTATTTTAAAAGTATTGAAAAAATGGTAATTTTTTAATAAGATATGCAATAAAGAGATTGAAATAAAGAGTTTTGTTAGCTAAATATATTTTCAAAGGGGTATAGAGTGTAGTGTATTGTATGTTGGAAAACCTCCTGGAATGCAAATAATTGAGTGAAACTAAAGGAAACTGAATATAGTTTTCTTGCTTTAAAAGCTAGGTCATTTACTCTTTTTTATCTTTTCCTTTTTTTTTTTCTTTCAAAGAATCAAGGGCATTATTACATGAGAGCAGGGCTGTGGTGTAGGGACTTCTAGATGGGCTTGAAACACCCTCTTGTTTCCTTTGTCTTCCTTTGGAAAATCCCAGGATGTAGAATGCCTGTGGAGCAGTCAAAGCTGAATTAGGCATTTAAATTCCCAAAGCTCCATCTTTCTATGAAGAAAGTGCTGTATTTTTTTTTGTTAAATTGTCAGGCATGGCATTAGACAACCAGAATTGGTGGATGTGGGAGTTATGGCTTCCAGGATGCTTTTGGTTGTTGAGCCCTTTCTCACTGTGTGGACAATGCATACAGAGTCTTTTTGGCAAAGGGACAAAGCTTGTTGTGAGGCCAAGTGAGGAAGATGTTGATATGTATTGACCTCATTTGTTGTGGTTATAGACTTGAAGAGCAGAGAGGCTTTTAGCACCATGACCTGCTTACAAAAGGAACCGACTAGTTGACCACAGAGCATGTTCATGCTGTTGTTTGCCTCCCTTTTTGTCATTCCAGCACAAGGCTTTGGGTTCATGTCTGCAAATGATTTTGGAGGACCTGTTGTTCCAGGTCTACATGTAAAGTCAATTAGGCTCATTTTTCTTCCAAGGAAGCTCTTAAGCAGCTTCAATACTGGCTCTGTACAGAGGAGTCTCTGATATGGTGAACTTGCCTGAGATACCTTCACAAGTGAGCGATTAATGCTGGAAGATGATGTGCTTAGAAAGGTTTCTAGCTGGAGAACCTCTGCTATTTACTGAATACAATGCTCCAGCCTGCTGTTGATAGCACATCAGTGACCAGGAGTGGAGGCAGGCATGGTAGTGTTGAGTTTGGTATTTTTAAGTGGATGTGTCACTGTGTGACTTCATCACCCACCTGGAAAGCTGCCTTTGGAAGTGGGACACAACTGCTGGTGCATCCTGGTAGGTATAAACCAAGTCTGAAGGAGTAAGAATGGGAAAGTCACATCCCCTACTCTGACAAATCCTGCTGGGTTGTGATGGTAAGTTGTCTGCACTTCCCATCTCCATCTTCAGAGATGGAATTTACGTGTGTATCTGTATGTGTTTGTAGAGCAGAGAGAGAAGAGCAAGAACCAAGAAGGACCTTGTGAAGGTGTGCAGTGTGTGAGAGAGGGTCCAGGAAAAGAGCTTTGCTTTTTAGGCTGACCTAGGGCTGGAAGGGGAGATGTGATCAGAAATCTTGCCTGCAAACTAGTCAAAAGAGAAGTGAAATGCTGTTCAGAAGCAGACTATTGTCAGAAAGGAGTAACAGTGATCTCTTGCTTACCATAGTATCTGCTGGACATGGTAGAACAGGAGAGATGGTCCACAAAGCAATGATCTAAAATACACAAGCTGTGGAGCTTTCCTGTGAGGGAACATATGGAATCTGTCATCAAGGTCCAGAACTTCCTTGCTCAGAGATAGAGATGTTGTGCCATGGCCATCATGTTCTGTGACAGTTGGGGTGGGTTGCTGATGGCTACATAGGTGATTGTCCTTGGCTCTGCTGAAGGAAGAACCCAGAAACCCATTTGTCACCTCTCCCGTAGATGAGATTTCCCAAGAGGTTTCTTGCCGAAGGTCCAGTTATGTGTGTTTCAAATGTCTGGTGGGAAGGATCTCATCTCCTGGAGATTAGGGATAAAGTAACTGACATGATAGCTGATGTTTTTTTGCTGGGGTGTGAAGGACTGTGTGAGCTCAGGGAACTAAAAACTGGTGCTGGGAAGAGGGACATGCCTGGTTGTGAAGCCCAGTGAGTACAACTCCTGTGCCCAGCTGGGCTATTTCTTCTGCTCTATTATCCCAGCCCACCCTTTCCAGCTCCATGAGCACTTAAAAAGATCCACAATCCTGGCTCTGACAGAGCCCTGGGTGATCAGGGCCTCTAGTGGGCCCTTCCATCCCAACCTACCCTTACTTTCCTATTCAAGAGCATCAGACCTTGCTCAGACAGAAGAGAGCACCAGTGGATGGTAGTTTACTAGAGCACACAGCAGGATGTCCCTGGAAAGCTTTTGGCTTATGGGGATAAAAGGTAGTGGCCTGGGCTCCCCAGGAGCAGGGATTGCCTTTTTCTCAATGGACATGGATGAGCTTGTGTTCTTGTTGAGCTGAAAACCACTGTGCCAACTACAGGAAGCTCACCCTTGGCAAAGGGACACGACTCCAAGTATTGCCCAGTAAGTGCCACCACTTTCTTCTCCTGTCCTTCCACGTGTGGCAAAGCTCCCAGTGCCCAACAGGCAGTGAGCTCTCCAGCATCTCTCTTCCTGGGCTTGTGGCTCTTCAGCTGTGGGATAACATGCCACGTGCTTCCTCTAGGACAGGCTTTGGCTGAGGGCAGAAGCAGTAGTCCTCACAAATGGGATTTAGATCCCTAGGTCCAGTGATGCTCTTGATCCTGCAGACAGACCGGGATAGTGGTGGTGGTGTCTTGTCTTGAGGATGTAGCTGACTTTTAGTGCCATTCCATGCTGTCCATTCAGAATGGGAGTGACCAGCTTTGCCCAGTGGTTGGGAAGGTTTTTGTTGAGAGAGGAGATGCTGTGTGACTTTGGGACTAGTGTGTATCAACCTGTCTTTGGCTCTGGAACGAGACTCACTGTTAGGCCACGTAAGTCCAACACGGCTCCTCTGATTTCTGTTTGCATTGAGGCCTTTCTTGGAGAGGTTGAGAGCAGCAGCATGGCTGGCTGTTTGGTCACTTAGGTGTGACCATGTCTAGTGATGGTCTTTGCTTTAAGGAAGCATTTCAACTTGGTTTAAACCCACCCTTTCTCCTCTGAATGTGACTGGAATGGACAAAGTGGGTCCACACCTGCTGCCGAATTTCCCAACTGCCCTGTGGGGAGCCTGTCCTACACCACTGCATCCCAGTGGGATTGGTGCTGCTGGGGCTAAGCACTGTCATCCTTCTGGCTGAACCTCCCAGTCTAGACTTGACTGCAGACAGGTTAGGGGAGAATTTGTGCTTCTCAAGTGTCTTGCTGGACTTTTTGTTATGGAAGGAAATACTGTGTCCTTCTGGCTTCAGCTTTGGCAAGGTGACGTTTGGATCAGGGACCAGACTGTCTGTCCAGCCAAGTGAGTGTGCAGCTTTCCTTTGTGTCTTTTGTTCAATGTCCTTGAGTGTCCACCCTAGTGTCCTGTTAGCCATTCTTGTTGGATCTGGGTCATGTGTGTTCCAGATGGGAATGAGAAGACATGTTCTCTTCCATTTTATAGAGTCAACCTAAGCCATGAGTCTCTGAGATAGTGAACATGCACTGGGGTGCCCCATCCTTCTGGCCTCATCCCACACAGGCAGACTCTCATCCTCTGCTCCTACCCTGGGGTCCTTCTGCCTTGTGTCACTCTTCTAATACCACTCCTTGTGGGGAAAATATCCGTGGGAAAGCAGCTGGGTTAAAAAATGGATATGTTGTGTGAACCAGCCAAGGACCTTGGGCAGAGCACATATCCTAAGATAAGAAAGAAGAACTACCATTACTTCATTAGCAGGGAATGGTGACAGGCCAGCTGGAGTAGCAGAAAAGGCTGGAAGAGTCAGCAATTCTATTAGCCAATAAAAAGTTTACCCGCACTGCACGCTTAACCAATCTGCTTGTTCTGTTTGCTGTGTGAAATAAGTTTGAACCAATCATTATATGTGTGATTGCACAGAAAAGGTATGAAGACTTGATCTTATCACAGTAAAGGGTCTTTTGCTTGATTCACATTGAATTGTGTGGAGGCCATTATGTTCTTCCTTCTACAACTCCTAGCCTTGGTATAGCTGGGCAAAATCTTGTGGAGAGGAGCTGCTTCAGGAAGTGCCCTTCTGGGCCTTTTGTTATGGAAGGACGTGCTCTGTGGTATTGGCTACAGCTACAGCAAGACTGTCTTTGGCTTAGGGAGAAAAAAGCAATAGATGGACAGTGCTGTGAGTTAAGCAACAGTGACATGAGTAGTAAGTTTTCCCAGAAGGTTGTCAGAAATCCTTGAGAAGTCCACTGGCACATCTTAGAGATTTAGTTGTATATCTATATCAGCCTACATTGGGGAAGAAGAATATAGTTGCTATTTCTTTAAAGGTAGATGATGAAGAGAAGTCTCTGAGATGGTGAATATACATGAATTTCCGCTTGTGTGTCTCAAGGCAGAAGCAGAAGTCCCTCAAAATGGTGTTTGCATCCATGGGTCCATCAGTGTTTTTGATTCCGCAGACAGCTCTGGAGTGTCTTCAGCACTGTCTAGTTGGGATGTGGATGACCAGCTTTGATTAATGTTTGGGAAGGTTTTTGTTGAGAGAGGAAATATTGTGCCACTCCAGGATCTGGTACATACAAACATGTCTTTCTCTCTGCAACAAGACTCTCTGTTAGGCCACGTAAGTCCAACATTGCTCCTCTGATTTCTCTTTCCTCTGAGATCTTCCTTGGGATGGCTGAGAGCAGCAGTGTGGTTGGCTGTTGGGCAACTTCTGTGTGGTCATATCTGATGCTAGCCTTGGCTTGAAGGGAAGGTGTCAGATGGGTTCAAAATGACCCTTCTTGCTTCTGCCTACAAGACAGATTTTTAATAGGGCCTGTTGTGACAAATCAAGGGGGGATGGTTTTAAACTCAGAGGGAGATTCAGAAGAAGGAAACTTGTTATGCTGAGGGTGGTGAGACCCTGGCCCTGGTTGCCCAGAGAGGTGGTAGATGTCCCATCCCTGGAATCATTCTAGATTAGGTTGGACAGGGCTCTGAGCAACCTGCTCTAGTTGAAGATGTCCATGCTCACTGCAGGATCATTGGACTAGATGACATTTAAAGATCCCTTCCATCCAAAACANCGCAGACAGCTCTGGAGTGTCTTCAGCACTGTCTAGTTGGGATGTGGATGACCAGCTTTGATTAATGTTTGGGAAGGTTTTTGTTGAGAGAGGAAATATTGTGCCACTCCAGGATCTGGTACATACAAACATGTCTTTCTCTCTGCAACAAGACTCTCTGTTAGGCCACGTAAGTCCAACATTGCTCCTCTGATTTCTCTTTCCTCTGAGATCTTCCTTGGGATGGCTGAGAGCAGCAGTGTGGTTGGCTGTTGGGCAACTTCTGTGTGGTCATATCTGATGCTAGCCTTGGCTTGAAGGGAAGGTGTCAGATGGGTTCAAAATGACCCTTCTTGCTTCTGCCTACAAGACAGATTTTTAATAGGGCCTGTTGTGACAAATCAAGGGGGGATGGTTTTAAACTCAGAGGGAGATTCAGAAGAAGGAAACTTGTTATGCTGAGGGTGGTGAGACCCTGGCCCTGGTTGCCCAGAGAGGTGGTAGATGTCCCATCCCTGGAATCATTCTAGATTAGGTTGGACAGGGCTCTGAGCAACCTGCTCTAGTTGAAGATGTCCATGCTCACTGCAGGATCATTGGACTAGATGACATTTAAAGATCCCTTCCATCCAAAACATTCTATGATTTAGGAAGCATCCACTTACAGCGATTATCACAATTTTAGCTAGTTTTTGCTTGTAGCAGAATCTCACCAAACCCCAGTATATTTTTTTCATTTTTAATCTTCATGTTGGAATGGGAAATGGACTGCCTTTTAGCTGCTTTGTCTGAGGTACAGATACTGTATTATTCATAAATATTGCAAGTGGACTCTCTTCAAAACTAAAACTTGAATCCAGATGTGCCAAACTGTCACAGCTACAAGGCCATGATAAAGGCTTACTCCTGCTACCACATAGCTAAGGAAGTGAGAGTGTATGAGTCTTGAAGTAATGAAGCTAGAAGGCTCAGATTGCCTTTGCAACGACCTGTGAAACTCTAAGATCTAGTGAGGGTCACAATGTGTCACTGAAACCTGTAAGAAGATAACTGTAACCAAGTCCAAAGAGATTCTTGCAAAGGTTTCCTGGGGCATGTGAATTATGGGGGTGGGAAAGCTACAAGCCAACATTAGGAAAAGGAACCTTGCTGCTGACCAAGCCAGGTGGGTAGCAGATGGTGAAATATTCAGAAGACTTGTTCCGAAAGGCAGTGGCTCTAACTACATGGCATAGTGAACAAGAATTCTAGGTGATGTTAGAGATTGTTCCCAGTATTGCCCGCAAAGGTGTAACACACAATGGTAACCAGCAAGTGAATGATCATCCTTTTGTTTGATCAGGAAGATCCTGATAATTTCCGAGAAGATTTCTTTGGTCCTTTGATGATAACTTAAATCACTGTGTTTCAGCATTGCTCCTTGAAGAGATTCCCTGCTCTGGAATGTTTGTTGGCCTGCTTGTCAGCATATGTTGGGAAAACCTGTCTAAATTTTTGTAGAGGTTGACACCAGTGTGCCAATCAGGGAGATGTGAAACTGGTCTTTGGAGCTGGGACCCGACTTCTTGTGACCCTTAGTAAGTTTGAGCTTTCTGTTCCGTGTCAACACCAGGATTGGCAAATAGTTTTTCATTGGCTAAAAGGACCAGGGACTTTCACAGAAGCATGTTCCTACTTCTTTTTGGCTTGCCTTGACAAAAAACAATTGGAGTAGAGATGCTGTGTTGGAATTCAAGTGCTTGGCTGTGGTGCGGCAGTGACCCACTGCAGGGAAGAACAGCTAGAGAAGATGGTAGGGTTCACACGGGTTTAACAATGATAGCATGGTGTATTGCAACTTTAAAGTAATATCTAGAGATTATTCTGACTAATGGCTTAGAGACTGAATTTTCTTACTCTTAGCCTAAGAGTATATGTCATGATTTTTTGGTTTCACAATCAAAAAGTATAGTCCCCTCCCATATTTGTAAAAACTGATGTTATAGTATAGTGTGAACAGTCAGGAGCTAGAAAAACTGTATTTGGAAGGGCAACCAAACTTGTTGTGAGGCCTGGTAACTCTCTTTCCTTTCCTCAGTTATATTTTAAAATTCTTTAGAAACCTGAAAAGAAGGAATGAAATGGCAAATATCTTTGCAAATCATGCTCTGGTAGACTACTTCCCCATAGATCCTGCATGAGGAGCCATTGGAGTATGCAGCTGGTGGGCAGGAATTTATTACAAAGGCTTCTCTTGAATGGGGAACTGAAAGATACAGTAAATTTGTGTTTGGAAGAGGGATAAGATTTAAAGTCAACCCAGATGGGTGAGATTTGGAGAAAGGAAGGCTGTGAAGGCAGGAAAAGCATCTACTGGTTAGTATTTCTGAATATGTCTACCTTTATCGCTAATGAACATAAACTCTAGACGAAGAGTGGAGGGAGGAGAGAAGGCTGAAAGAAAACAAACCCAGGGATATTTCTCAACAGGGTGCTCATATGATGCTGGACTAGGACCTGGCTTCTTTTATCTGAGTGTCTCTAGACATGAGCACTGGAAGTCTAAAGAAGGGTTCAGGTACTAAATGTGAACATTTATTCTTGCTGTAGACATCCTAGCATTCATGCAGGGCTGGTAGATTTTGTGAAGGACCTCTGATAGACCTTTTGTAACCTCCACTGGTAGATAGCCAGCAAACATTAATAAAGTGCTTGTTAAGTCAATGGAGTTGCTCCTCTGAGGTCAACATTAGCCTGTATCAGTGTGTGAGGGGGTACAGATTTCCTCTGAATCGGGCTCCAGCTTAACTCTAGCTGTGGACTATCATGTCTCATGCTGAGGTGTGGTGAGAGGATCAAAGATGTCTATCACACCAATTCCAGTTTGCCCAGAGATTCAGAGTTTCCTTTGGAGGGAATGGAGAGTGAGATAAATCTCTATATAATACAATCTGTTTGTTAAACCAGTTCAAGTTTTCTACTGCAGCTTGTTTGGATAAAAAGGCATAGGTCTCCGTCTGATGTTGGAACAGACTTCTACTGCTCTCTCCCTGAAATCAGCCTCTGGAGTTGGCTTTCTCTGTAAACTGCTCAAGAATAGCATTTCAACAGCTCCTTTTCTTTCAGCTGGATGATACCCTTCAGGGTGGGAAGCTCAGTGTCGTGACTTACTGCTCGATCTTTCCTGCAAATAGAGGTCACAGATACCAATATAGCATCTCCAACACCTCTGCCAACTCATTAAGACAGAATAACAGGAAACATAGGTCCGAGTGCTGTGGTTATGAGAGCTACTAGTTACCAAGGCTATCTGCAAACTTTTGTAGCAGTGTGCAAATATGCAAAGGCAAAAGGCTCTAGCAGCAGAACACAGCTAGCAGCCTGGCTGAGCAGGAATGAAAAATTCATGTTCTTCAAGGTGCTACTGAAGCTGCCTGCAAAAAACAGACATCATTTTTTTATCATCTGCTCAAGATAAAAGCACTGCACAGATTGAAAGGGAGAAAAATGCCCTAATTTGGAGACAGGTGGATGTGTCACTCTTCAGAAAGCACAGTACTCATGATGAGAGAGAAGCAGAACAGCTTGATCGACTCCTCTTCTTTCTTGTATCCATACACTCCATGACAATGATGCACCCTGGCTCATCTGTATTTTATACAGAGATTTACCATCAAGCTTTTCATCTGCTCCTGACTTCTTCTCCCTAACAAAGCATCACTGCAATCTATTTCCAAAACAGTAACTGGGAGTACAGGAGGTGGGGAGTGGGGTTGAGGGAGTCAGAACATCATTAGATGGTGTTCTGTATAGCTGGGAAAGAGACAATCTCATCAGCTTAGGAAGTGTGGGTTAGATGAATGGGCAGTGGGGTNCATGCAGAGAATGGCTACTGAAATGATTAGGGAACTTGAGCAGCTCTGTGCTTGGGAGAGGCTGAGAGAGCTGAGGCTGCTTAGGNATGGCTGGGAGTCCACCTGGAGGTTTGTAAGGAGTGGTGTTCCCCAGGGGTCAGGACTGGGTCCAGTCCTGTTCAACGTATTCATTACTGACCTGGATGAAGGCATAGAGTGTGCCCTC